>ML797173.1:338635-354956 GCA_009831015.1 Picea engelmannii | reverse complement strand
TTTTCAACGTTTATTCTGAAATTTTCCCATCGTTCCTTTCTTATACAGTGAATTCATCAGCCCAAGGCTCTACGCCTCCTTCCATTTCCCATCATGTATGAGCAAATATATGCTCTGCATTTTTTTTTACTCAACAACACATTTTTTTATTGGCCTTGCGTTCTCCTTGTCTTATACAACATTTGCATCCTTAATGCTTTGCGTTTGTTGGTGTTTTTACACAACAATACGTTCTTAAAGTTGCCCAACAACTTCCATACTATGTGCAATGAAAACACCCTCTATAGCTTAGCGTTTATTGTTTCTTTACTCAACAATATTTTCGTTTGGTTTCTCAGTGAATTCACTACTATGTGCAGTGAAAACATCCTCTATAACTCAACGATTTCTCTGTTGATTTTCCTGTGCGTTTTCTAAATCCGACGGGGCTATTATCGTTGGGACTTGCCCAGTGTCCCCACAGTCCCTCCTTGAGACCTAGGCGGTAAAGCCTCACAACGATTTTAGGGGATTCGCCCGCGCAGTGTAGGGGCCATTACTCTGTTGCTAAAAGTACAGTAACACAAATTTAATGCTTAGTAAAACACGTTTTCTTTAATAATTTGTTTTCCATAAGATATGATGTAGGTTGGCATGTGAGATGGAAGGGAATCACTTCATTTGTGGTTGAGATGTTGAGTAGTCTAGGATTCTTGTGTTACATTGTTTAAACATGTTATAGATATAACAAGCTGCTATTAGAATGCAAGATACATCTTACACATCTTCATACCTGTGCACTCATAAATTCATATCTAATGTGTTGTTGATTGTGCTGGAAATACTAAGACAACTAAGAGGGGGGGGTGAATCATTTGTTACTATGCTTAAACAATTTTATGCCTATTAAATTATTATTAATCTTCTCCAAGTAATCATCATGATTATGCAAGTCATGAACAATAGAAATAGTAAACATCAATCACACATATGATATATACAGAGACATATATTCAAGAGGAAACCCATAGAGGGAGAAAACCTCTTCTTCTTCGAATGATAGGCAGTCTTTTATGTTTTGTATATCATCTGTCTTTGAGCACCAACTCAAAATGAGGCTACAACCTCTTCTTTAACACGATGCAACTTGTTGAGAGCACCGACCCTCCAGTTTCTCTAGCACCCACTAGAAGGAAGCACCAACTCCCTGCGTGTTCCAGCACCAACTTCCAGTCACACAGGCACCAACCTATATAAAAGATAACAATAGTTCTCCCTTGCACCACCCTACCACCCTGGTTTTTCTTGCTGCAACCAGATGGAAGCTACAACTCCCAGTCTCATCACTATTCTGCTACACTGCTTTGCTCTGCCTGCGTCAGTGTGTTCTTACTGCTCGCATCTTCTTTCACACACATGTTCAACTTCTCTTCTTCCTTTTATGCTCTGCGCTGCCTCTTCATCATTTTCGTTGAGTCTCTGATCTTCCCTTCAAATCATGCACTGCAGCACCTCCTACACACATGCATCACATTGAAAAAAAAAAGGCACTCTATGGTCTCTGATCTGTATATTTTTCTCACGTCAAGTCCTTTGCCTAATCATCATGCAAACCCTTCATCTTCCTTGGCGGTTATACTATATTTGTTCATCATCAGTGGCAGTTATCCAAAGATTCTTTGGCTTCTCTCACAGTTGCAACTCTTCATATTCTCTGTCAGTTACAGCTAGTCAATTATGGATTCTTTGGCTTCTAAGCCCCTTCCTTCATGTGACCACTGACGATGGACATACGCTTACTCGAAAGGCGCTTCACGTTCTTGGTCTAGGGAGTGCTAGCTCCCTTTTTTCTTCGATATGACCTTGGGCGATGAGCTTCATGTGACCATGCAATTGCAGGCACGTCCATAGACGGTTTGAGGGCAACCCACTTTTCACCCCGCAATTCACTACAGAGCTCCACGCATGCCTTTGGCGATACCTTGGTTTTGATTGCGGCCCGCTCACAAAAAATTAAGACCCGAGCATGTTCTGGCCCCGCAATCGAGCATGATCGTCGATCTCGTGGTCTCTGACAGATTCCTTCGATCAACAACTTCGATCAATCTCCCTTTCCCGCTTTCTTTCCTCTATCCATGGGTGATCCTTAGTCTGAATGACCAAGTGACATGTGGCACTCCAAACCGACGGGCGGGATCGATTTTTCCTTTCGGGCTTCGGGAGTCTCGATTCTCAAACTCCGCTTTCACCACGGTGCTTCCACCCAGTATTCACGATCTATCGGCACGTGGTATTCTCAAATCGGACGGTCACAATCCCTTCGGGTATTCAGGGTTCGGGAGTCTCAACTCTCAACTTTCTTACTTCCTTTGATTTTTCCCAGAGTGTTCCAATCCGGAGTACACAATCTGTTGACGTGTGTCCTCATATAGATCGATGGTCCTCATCTCCTTCGAATATTTGACCTTTCAACCAGATCGGACGGTTTATTTCACGGAAACAAATCAATGGTCAGATTTGATCCTTGCACTCATCCTTTCATTGTTCAATCCGACGGCTAGGACTTAATCAAACATTGATATGGATGGTTGTCGGAACTTCACCCTTCAAAACTTCAGGATTTCAACTTTTCAAACTTACACTATCCTTCCATTGTATTATGATCAACGATTGAGAATACACCCGAAGTGATCCTTCAGATCGGACGACTCGTGTCCTTGATAACGTGGTCTTCCACACGTCCTTGCTGACGAGGTTTGTTGACGTAATCTGCTGACGTAGATCTCCCTGATCTAACAGTCATCGTATGTTCTCCAGATCCGATGGTCCTTATTCATTTCAGATTTCTGGCTCTTCGGGCTTCATGTTTTTCAAATCTCAAACTGAAATATCTGAAATGAGATTTTTTCGGAGCTTAACCTCCTTGCATCTTTATACCCGAACTAAATGTTGTTCATCGATAATGATCTTGGATCGATGGCTCGATCTATCTGCGATGCATCTCTTATAGCTTATCATGTCCTTCCATTTAGAATGATCCAACGGTTGACGAAAATTCGCATAAATGAGATCTCAGATCTTTTACCTTGCTTATCCTATCCTTTCACTTCAAAATTATCCAATGGTTGACGAGAATTCGGGTTTGATTCGACGACTGACAGGGATTCAGATAATTAAATTCTCAACCCTTTAGCCCCGCTTATCCTATCCTTCCACTTAAATTGATCCGACGGTTGTGAAGATTCTCAAAGAAGATCAACGATCAAGGATGGTTGCGGAACCACAACTTGCGAGTGATTTAACTCTTCACCAAAACTCCGCAATTTGAAGTTGTGTGTCGTTGGTGAGTCAACCACAATAGTCGATATTCGAGGCTATAATATCTGATGGTCCTGACTAATTGCGGGATTGGAACTAGCGCGATATTTAATTCTCCTTCCGATCTCTGCAATCTATCCCTGTCGTTGATCTGGCGATTGCGCATCCAACCGTCACAACTCAATCTGACTTAATCTGATCGCTTGTTGGATCAACCACAGTCGTCGATATCTGAGTCTATGAGATCTAACGATCTAGACCAATTGCAGTATTGGAACTAAAGAGATGTTTAATTCTTCTTTCACTCCCCGCAATTCATCCATGCTGTTGATCTGGCTTGTAGATACGACGGTCACAATCCTCCAACGGTCCTCAAGCCTGTTGGTTGTGGAGCCTGATTATCTTCCTAATTCAGAGGTCCTTGCTTTCAGCCGTGTTTATACGCCATGAAGACTTTTCACCCCAAAAGTATGTACACTCTTTCACACAGGGGAGTGCAGAGGGGGGGTACCCCCTCTCGTAAATGTATATTGTAATTTCATTGTAAATCTGGACCGTTCATTATAAGGTCACAGATCTAACGGTAGAAATTATGTTAAAAGGTTTTTTTCCCTAGAAGGCAACCCTCTGTTATGAGGGAAATGTATTGCGGCTATGCATGATGGCGAGTATTGTATTCTGAGAGGGGAGACTGTGAGAGAAAGAAGAGGAATTTACAACGGGTTTTGTTGTAGGTTGTATCCCTTCATTTGTTGGATAATAATAAAGGAAGGACCTGGCAATTTCTCTGGTGGACGTAGCCCACACTGGGTGAACCACGTAAATCTGTGTCTCTATTGTATTGTGTAACTTTTGTGTTTTGTTTCCTCATTTGTTTTATTTTATTGCTCTGCAGTCATGTTTTTCTAACAAAGCCCATGGTCACTCATATGACCGATGTCTGTTATATGAGACGATCAACACCATCAATTTATTGATTAGATGGCTGTTGAGGCTTCTCACCCTGAGCTTACGCTTTTCCTTCCGAGCTTTGATATCTGCATACTGTTCGCTCCTCCTCCTGAGCTTACATTTTTTATTTTGAGCTTTGATCTCTACTTACTGTTCTCTCCTCCTCCTGATCTTATGCGTTTCCTGTTTGCAATCGTCGTTGTTGTTATTGCCATCAATGGAAAGAACACTCTTCCTATAAAATATGCCAATAATCTCCCCCTTTGGAATTGATGGCAACCCTGAAAGGATGCTTAGATATGCAGCTATAGCATCTAGACCACTCCTTTTCTCCCCCTTTGACATCAATGTCAGAGAAAACATGCTCCCCCTGAGATGTTGCAGCACTTTTTGGAGGTATCAGATATTCAACCAACACATACACATCCTGACAGGATGGACTCTCTTAGGTGAGAGAAGGGATGACACCCAACTTCTGACGGAGATATTCAAATGGTGTCTTGGATAGGGGTTTAGTAAAGATGTTTGGAATATGTCCTGTGGAAGGAATATAATTCAGCTAAACAACTCTGCTTGTAACCTGTTCTTTGAGAAAATGATACTTTATTGGTATATGCTTCATATTTGAATGGAGAACATGATTCTTCGAGACACTAATGGCACCGGTGTTATCACAATGAAGTGGAATGGGATCAGTATAAGTTACCTTCAAATCTGCAAGAGTTTGTATCATCCATAATATTTGAGTGCAACAAGTAGCAGCAGCAATGTACTTTGCCTTTGTAGTTGATAATGAAATAGATCCCTGCTTCTTACTAAGCCATGCTACTAACAAATCACCTAAGAAGAATGCACCTCCACTGGTGCTCTTTATCTCATCCAAATAGTTTGCCCAATCATCATCTGAATATGCAATTAATTGTAAATTCTGATTTCTAGGATACCAAAGACCATAATTCATTGTACCATTCAAATATTCAAATATCCTCTTGAAAGTTGCTAAATGACTTTGTTTAGGAGAATATTGATAACGACCTACCATTCCAACAACTTGCATTATATCAGGACGAGTTGTTATGATGTAAAAAAGACTACTTATCATTGATCGATATGTTCTTTGATCAACATCAGGTGAAATATCATATTTACTGAGCTTGCAACCAACCACCATAGGTGTACTAACAAGAGAGGAATCTTCCATATGAAACCTCTTTAACATCTCTTTCAAGTACTGTTCTTGAAAGATAAATATCTCTGTAGAAATCAGATTGATTCGTAAACCAAGAAAATATGATAGTTCTCCTATCATGGACATCTCAAACTCAGTCTGCATTGAATTAACAAACCATTGAACTGAAGGGTCATTAGTGCATCCAAAAATAGTGTCATCTACATAAACCAAAACAACTAATAAATCATCACCTTCAGACTTAATGTATAGGTTACTGTCAACGGTACCTTTCTTGAACCCTTTTTCTTGTAGAAATTTGTCCATTCTATGATACCAGGCTTGTGGTGCCTGTTTCAGTCCATATAGTGCCTTTTTCAACTTACAGACATAGTCGATATTATCTGTCAGTGAAAATCCTTCAGGTTGCTCCACATATACATCTTCTTCTAGATCTCCATTAAGAAATGCCGACTTAACATCCATCTGATATACTTTAAAGTTCTTATGACAAGCATAGGCAAGAAACATTATGATGGCTTCCAATCTTGCCACTGGTGCAAAGGTTTCATCAAAATCATGTCCTTCAACTTGTGCATACCCCTTACATACCAATCTGGATTTATTCCTAACAATTTGTCCTTGTTCATTCATTTTGTTCTTAAACACCCATTTGGAGCCAATTACATTCTTATCTGGAGGTCTAAGAACAAGCTCCCAAGTATTGTTCTTCTCAATCTGATCCAGTTCCTCATTCATTGATTTTAACCAATTTACATCTTTAGTGGCTTCATTAAAGTTCTTGGGTTCCGCCATGGATATGAAGGTTATATGTGATTGCTCGGTGTCTTTGATTATCCTTCTCCTAGTTTGTACACCTTTGTCTTTCTCACCAATTATCTGACTTGCAAGATGATTCTTTTGAGTAATTCTGGAGGAAGGATTTGATGTTGTCTGTTGATTTGAGTATGCCTGAGTATTTATATCTTCATCTAACTCAGAGTCTTCTTTTTTTTATTCTTGGACCTGTTCATCTTCAACTTCAACTATATACTCTGTTGTTGATTCAATATTGCTCACCTCTCTTACTGGGACTCCTTCATCAACTTTTATGTCAATACAATCAACCAATTTATGCAGCCTCTTATTATAGCATATGTATCCTTTATTGTTTGTAGCATACCCTAAGAATATGCCTTCATCATCCCTGTCATCATACTTGCCAAGGTTTTCATTATTATTCTTTATGTAGCACTTACTCCCAAAGACTTTGAAGTGTTTGATTGAAGCACGTCTTCCATACCACAGTTCATAAGGTGTCTTGTCACTGTGTGGTCTGAGGTGAGCTTTGTTAAGAATATGGATTGTTGTGTGTATTTATTCTACCCAGTAGGTTTGACAAATGTTCTTCTCATTCATCATTGACCTGGCCATTTGCTGAACTGTTCTGTTTTGCCTCTCAACTACTCCATTTTGTTGTGGAGTTCCTGGGATTGTGTCTTCTCTTTTGATCCAATGTTTATCACAAAATTCTTTGAAATCACTTGACATAAATTCTCCTCCTCTGTCTGATCTTACAACCTTTAATCTGTTGCATGTTTGATTCTCAGTTAAAGCCTTAAATATTTTAAATTTCTCAAATGCTTCAGTTTTTTCTTTGAGAAAAGCAACCCAAGTGAGTCTGGAGTAATCATCAATGATCAACATGAAGTAGTTTTCTTTCCCTGTGCCTTCCTGTCTTGATGGTCCACATAAATCCATATGAACTAATTGGAGTGGTTTCTCTCTTGAAGTAGAGCTCTTGGATTTAAACTGTGTGATGGTTAGCTTTCCTACTTGGCAGGGTTTACACACAGAATCTTGTGGCTTTGATATTCTTGGAATATCTTTCACTGCCTCAAGATTTTTGAGCTTGATTAAGTGGTCAAAGTTTATATTTCCAAGTCTCCTATGCCATAACCAACTTTCATCATGTTTGCTTATATGACACTCTTCTCTATCTTCTTTCAGTACATATACATTATTATCTGTCCTTATGCCTTTAGCCACCACTTGTCCCGAGTTTACAGACTTTATCTTACAATCTTTGGAAGTGAACACCACTTCACATCCTCTGTCACACATTTGACTTACACTGAGAAAATTATGTTTCAACCCATCTACAAGTAGAACATACTGGGCTTTTCCTTTACCATTACTCAAACTCACCATCCCTTTGCCCTTGATTTTACCTGGTTCATCATTTCCAAAGGTCACATTTCATGTTTTTCTTTTAGTTATAGATAGAAAATTATCCTTGTCTCCAGTCATGTGCTTGGAACAACCACTGTCTATATACCAGGGGTCTTTTTGTTTTTGAGCTGAAAGTACTAGACCACATTTTTCACTATCTTTCTTTTTCCATGTGCTGTCATTTTTGGCTAAGGGTTTTATCCTTGGATCTTCTTTGTAATTCTTCAGATGACAGTTTGCAGCTTTGTGGCCAAAGTTATGACATTTATAGCATTCAAGCTCATTGTTCAATAGGTCAAAGTGATTTGTGCAACTTTGTCTACTCATTGGTTTTTTAGTTCTATGTTGCAAAGATTGTTATTTCTTGATCTCCTCAGTTGCATGTCTCTAAACTTAATTTGACAATTTGCAATCTTATGACCAAAATTAGAGCAGTAAAAACAGTAACCATGGAAGAAATTTTGGTACCTAAAGGATGGCCTTCTTCTTGGCATTTGTTGCTTCATCTTCTAATATCTTTGTTTTTTTATCAACGATCATCTTGTCTTTATTAGCTTCTAGTGGCGGAGTACTCACATGGTCGGATTGTCTGTTGACTTGGAACTTGATCATCTTTACTGGATCTTTGTTGCTTGAACCACTTACATAGCTTAAACCAGTCTTCAACAAAGGAGATCTTTGTTTGCTCAGAATGTCATTTAATTCTCTTGAGGCTTTAATGCTTGGAAGATTTTGGAGATATAATGCTTTAAACTTCTCCATCTCTTTCCTGGTTTTTACTACCTCTTCTTCCAAGGCTTCACATCTTGCCTTCTTCTCTGATAACTGTTGTTTCAGAATGTCCTCTATTTTCTTTGCCTCTTCTAATTCCACTTTTAACAGGGCAAAGTCTTCATCAAGTTTTTTACTGTCTTTCTCGAACTGTATCAGCAATTGTTTTTGCTTTTTCTTCTTAAATATGAGTCTATCAATTTCTTCAAGGGCATTAATAAGTTATCCTTCCAATTCAACCACAACTTCTTCACCATTAACATCACTTCATGTGATTTTATTATCACAATCCTCTTTCACCATAAGCATAAAGTCATTAACCTTATCTTCACAAGAAGAATCATTATCTGTGTCTCTTGAAGAGTCATCATTGTTTACACATAAACTTTTCTTTTGACCAAATATCTTGGATTTGTACTTCTATTCACCTTCATAGTTCTTGTCCTTCTTCTTGTGTGGACACTTAGATGCAAAGTGACCTATCTTTCCATAATTAAAACATTTGAAAAGAAACTTGCCTTGGTACTTGCCTAATCCTTTCTTTAGTCTTCTCACAAATTTTGCTTCAATTTCATCAGGCTCAGAATCCTCATTCTTATCTCCTTTAAATGATGGTTCTCTAGAGGTGGGTTTATCTTTACTAATCCTCATTTCATAAGAAGTTAGAGTTCCTAGAAGTTGATCAATAGACAAAGTATTAAGATCATTCAGTTCTTCTATTGCAGAGACTTTTGGATTAAATCTATTTGGTAGAGATCTTAAAATATTCTGAACTAAAAATGCGTCTTCAATCTTCTCACGAAGACCCTTCATGGCATTCACAAGCTCCTCAACTCTTAAGAAAAAATTATTAATTGTTTCATCCTCATTCATATTTAGTTGTTCAAATTTCAATCTATATGTCTGAAGTTTGGCATCTTTTACTTTCTCATTTCCTTCATAACTGCTAATGAGTTTATCCCACATCTCTTTGGCAGAATCAAGCTGCATTACTTTTACAAATTCAACTTCAGCAAGCCCACTCAAGATAACATTCATTACCTTTGCATTGAAGCTAAATTCTAACTTATCATCTTTGGAAGCTAGCACAGCAGGTTTTGTATATCCAGTCTCTACAACATCCCAATCATCAACACCTAAGGCCATAATATATGTTCTCATTCTAACGTTCCAGAAAGCAAAACTTGTTCCATCAAACAAAGGAGGCTTATTGGTCAAAGTTCCTTCATGACTTGTCATGTTTAAGATTATTGATCTACCTTTAAATAAAAGGAACCGACTCTGATACCAATTGTTGGAAATACTAAGACAACTGAGAGGGGGGTTGAATCAGTTGTTATTGTGCTTAAACAATTTTATGCCTATTAAACTATTATTAATCTTCTCCAAGTGATCATCAATATTATGCAAGTCATGAACAACAGAAATAGTAAACATCAATCACACATATGATATACACAGAGACAGATATTCATGAGGAAACCCATAAAGGGAGAAAAACTCTTCTTCTTCGAATGATAGGCAATCTTTTATGTTATGTATATCATTTTTCTTTGAGCACCAACTCAAAATGAGGCTACAACCTCTTCTTTAACAAGTTGCAACTTGTTGAGAGCACCAACCCTCTGGTTTCTCTAGCACCCACTAGAAGGAAGGACCAACTCCCTGTGTGTTCCATCACCAACTGGATGGAAGCACCAACTTCCAGTCACACAGGCACCAACCTATATAACAGAGAAAAATAGTTCTCCCTTGCACCACCCTACCACCCTGGTTTTTATGGCTACAACTAGATGGAAGATACAACTCTCAGTCTCATCATTGTTCTGCTACACTGCTCTGCTTTTCTTGCATCAATGTGTTCATGTTGCTCGCATCTTCTTACACATGCTTGTTCAACTTCTCTTCTTCCTTTTATGCTCTGTGCTTCCTCTTCACCCTTTTCATTGAGTCTTTGATCTTCCCTTCAGACCGTGCACTGCATCACCTCCTACACACATGCATCACATTGAAAAAAAAAAGGCACTCTATGCTCTTTGTCCTGTATATTTTTCTCACATAGAGTCCTCTGCCTGATCATCATGCGAACCCTTCATCTTCCCTGGCGGTTATACTATATTTGTTCATCATCAGTGGCAGTTATCCAAATATTCTTTGGCTTCTCTGGTAGTCGCAACTCTTCGTCTTTTGTGTCAGTTACAGCCAGTCAATTATGGATTCTTTGGCTTCTAAGCCCCTTCCTTCACGTGACCACTGGCGGTGACCATACGCCTACTTGAAAGGAGCTCCGCGTTCTTGGTCTAGCGAGCGCTAGCTCCCTTTTTTCTTCGATATGACCTTTGGAAATGAGCTTCACGTGACCATGCGATTGCGGGCGCGTCCATAGGAAGTTTGAGGGCAACCCGCTTTTCTCCCCACAATTCACTATAGAGCTCCACGTATGCCTTTGGTGATACCATGGTTTTGATTGCGGCCCGCTTACGAAAAATTAAGACCCGAGCATGTTCTGGCACTGCAATCGAGCATGATCGTCGATCTCGTGGTATCTGACAGATTCCTTCGATTAATGGCTTCGATCAATCTTCCTTTCCCGCCTTCTTTCCTCCGTCCATGCACGATCCTTAGTCTTAACGACCAAGTGACATGTGGCCCTCCAAACCGACGGAGGAGATCGATTTTGCCTTTCGGGCTTCAGGAGTCTTGATTCTCAAACTCCACTTTCACCGCGGTGCTTCCACCCGGAATTCACGATCTATCGACACATGGTCTTCTCGAATCGGACGGTCATAATCCCTTCGGGTATTCGGGGTTCGGGAGTCTCAACTCTCAACTTTCTTCCTTCCTTTGCTTTTTCTCGGAGTGTTCCAATCCAGAGTACACAATTTGTTGACGTGTGTCCTCCTACAGATTGACGATCCTCAGCTCCTTCAGGTATTTGACCTTTCAACCAGATCAGACGATTTATTTTACTGAAACAAATCAATGGTCAGATTTGATCCTTACACTCATCCTTTCATTGTTCAATCCAATGGTTAGGACTTAATAAAACATTGAGATGGATGGCTGTCGAAACTTCACCCTTTGGAACTTCGAGATTTCAACTTTTCAAACTTACACTATCCTTCCATTGTACTATGATCAACAATTGAGAATACACCCGAAGTGATCTTTCAGATCGGACGACTCATGTCCTTGTTGACGTGGTCTACCACACATCCTTGTTGACAAGGTTTGTTGATGTAATCTATTAACGTAGATATCCCTGATCTAACAGTCATCGTATGTTCTCTATATCTGATGGTCCTTATTCATTTCGGATTTTCGGCTCTCCGGGCGTCGGGTTTTTCAAATCTCAAACTGAAAAATCTGAAGTGAGATTTTTCTGGAGCTTAACCTCCTCGCATATTTATACCCAAACTAAATTTTGTTCATCGATCATGATCTTGGATCGATGGCTCGATCTGTCTGCGATGTAGCTCTTCTAGATTATCATATCCTTCCATTTAGAATGATCCAATGACTAACGAAAATTCACATAAATGAGATCTCGGATCTTTTACCTCGCTTATCCTATCCTTCCACTTTAAAATGATCAGACGGCTGATGGGAATTCGAGTTTGATCCAACGGCTGACAGGAATTCGAGTTTGATCCGACGGCTGACGGGTATTCAGATAATCAAATTCTCAACCCTTTAGCCCCACTTATCATATCCTTCCACTTAAAGTGATCCGACGGTTGTGAAGATTCTCGAAGAATATCAACGATCAAGGATGGTTGTGGAACCACAACTTGCAAGTGATTTAACTCATCACCAAAACTCCACGATTTGAAGTTGTGCGTCATTGGTGAGTAAACCACAATCGTCGATCTTCGAGGCTATAAGATCTGACGGTCCTGACTAATTGCGGGATTGGAACTAGTGCGATATTTAATTCTCCTTCTGATCTCCGCAATCTATCCCTGTCGTTGATCTGGAGATTGCGCATCCGACGGTCACAACTCAATCTGAATTAATCTGATCGCTTGTTGGATCAACCACAGTCATCGATATCCAAGTCTATGAGATCTGACAATCTAGACCAATTGCGGGATTGGAACTAGCGAGATGTTTAATTCTTCTTTTGCTTCCCGCAATTCATCCCTGTCGTTGATTTGGCTTGCAGATCTGACGGTCACAATCCTCCAACGATCCTCAAGCCCACGGTCACTCATATGACCAACGTCCGTTATATGAGACGATCAACACTGTCAATTTCTTGATCGGACGGCTACTAAGGCTTCTCACCATGAGCTTACGCTTTTCCTTCCGAGCTTTGATCTCTGCATACTATTCGCTCCTCCTCCCGAGCTTACGTTTTTTATTCCGAGCTTTGATCTTTACTTACTGTTCGCTCCTCCTCCTGAGCTTATATTTTTCCTATTTTCCATCATCGTTGTTGTTCTTGCCATCAATGACAAGCAGACTCTTCCTGTAAAATATGCCAACAGATTGGTGCTAGTAGAATGCAAGATACATCTTACACATCTTCATACATGTGCACTCATAAATTCATATCTAATGTGTTGTTGATTGGTGCTCAAATTTGCTTGAGATGTATAATACGCTAATCCAATGCAATAATATGATAATCCAATGCAATACTAGTTTTATTCCATGCTTACTTGTTATTAAGTTTTTGATATTGATTAAATATTAGGATCGGATTATACCCAAGTTATTATTGCATGCGATAAGATATGTTGTTACATAGTTGATATTTAAATGTGCTTGATTTCCCAAATAATAAATGGTATTCTTAGTTTTATTCCATGCTTACTTGTTATTAAGTTTTTGATATTGATTAAATATTAAGATCGGGTTATACCCAAGTTATCATTGCATGCGATGAGATATGTTGTTACATGGTTGATATTTAAATGTTCTTGATTTCCCAAATAATAAATGGTATTCTTATTAGTCCCTACCGGAAGGCCTGGGACTATAGCAATGAGTTTATCATTGACTTGATATTAGTTTAGGGTTGACTTTAAAAAATTTCAGAAATTATAATGTGTAACTTAGTAAGTTTGTATTCATATATATATATATATATATATATATATTTGTTACAATTTTATTGGCTCATAGGTTTGAAGTGTTATTGCCAGCTTCACTTCTTCCCATGCTTTAAATAATGTTTAAAACACTTCTTCCAACTACCACCCTTAACTCCTATACTTTTCCATACGATTTGAACTAATCAATCCTGTCCACATTTCCAAAATCACATGGCTTGAGTTGATACGAATCTGAGTTATGGGCTCGAGCTGTGTGCAGACTTGGGATCTGAAGGTTAACTTCACCTACAAGGGATGCGAGAAAACGTTCAAGAGTCTGGTTTGAAACGGGAACGATCTGAGTTACTTTAATCGGTGACAGAGTGTTGCACAGAACATGGAGGGAGGAGGAATTGGTGTGGCCTTCAATGTGGTTGGGAAATTGATCAAAGAGTAGGCAATGATGTCTGATACTCATAATACTTTGAACTTTGTTGTTCTCATTGCTACTATGTGTATCTGCAGCCATGGCGCCCATATATGATATTTGGAGCTGGACAAAACTCAATGTGTGTCTGTCCTTTTTAGTCATATTTCTTCACTCCTTCCGCCTTCTGTCCGCTGTTTCTGATGATGGTAAGTAAACCCATTAGTGACCATTTACTCTTCTTGATCAACATTTGGCCTCTTATACTGAAGAAACCAAGATAAACCCATCAAGAAAATGTTATTAGTTGTTGTCGTGTTGCCACGGAACGTAATGCATTTGTGTTTTTCACCTTGATTTTTGTATTGGGTAATGTAGTTAACCAGCTGAGATTGTTCTAGTTTTACTTACAACCCCTTTTCTGGGTTCTACAGGAGCAACTCTCTTGGTAATTAAGAAGTCGTTTCGTGATAGTGATAACGTTCTATACAACTGGATTGACACTGCTTCCAATGATCACTGCTCCTGGACGGGTGTCACCTGTGACAATGTTACCTTTGTTGTTGTTGCATTGTAAGTTGGTCTCTTACTTTTCCATTGAAATTCATGTAAAAACCCGACATATACTATGAATATGTTATAATGGGAATCATCAAGAATGTTGGTGTTGGGCAGTCTATTGTTATTTGAGTTTTGATTCTGTGCTTGCTTCATATGTTTGTATTTGTTCTGGTTTGTGCTATGTAGGAATCTCTCTCATCTGAACCTCGGAGGAGAATTTTCCCCAGTGATTGGAAATCTAAAAAGCCTAGAATCAATGTATGTGATTCCAGAGGTTAATTATATATTACTTTTAAGCAATACGGGTTCAGAGCATTTATACCGACAGTGTAAATGTAGGCTATATTTAGCAGGTCTTTATAACATATATGTTTTTCATAGTTGATTAAGTGTTGTGTATGCAGTGACCTTCAAGGAAATGATCTCTCTGGACAAATTCCCGACGAGATTGGAGATTTCTCCGCATTGAAAATCTTGTGAGTTATTCTCCCTAATCTTGCAAGAGTAGCGTGGTTAAAGCGGGCCATGTCCATATGGCACATGAAAAACCCTTCAAAGAAATGCCCACCTCACCCATTTGGGAAAATCTCTCTTCAAACGATTACCCGTCCAAACAAAAATTGCTAGTCAACTACAACTTGGTTAAAACAGATCTCACCATATCCCAACACTCGAAGTCTGGTCCAAGATGAATATATTACCAATTTTATAGATAAATTGCAAGTATTATGCTAAAAACAACAGTCTTTTGAGGAGATATATGATGCCAAACCAAGCTGTTGTGTGCCTCTAAACATCCCTTAAGTCAAATCTCATAGTCATCATTCTCATGGTTTATATTTCTATTTCACAGAATGCCATGACTTGATTTCATCTTAAATGTTGCTGCAGAGATGTCTCTTATAATTATTTATATGGAGATATTCCTTAAAGCCGGCCATGTCCATATGGCACATGAAAAACCCATGAAAATCCCCTAAGAAATGCCCACCTCACCCATCTAGGAAAGTCTCTTTTCAAACGTTTACCTGTCCAAGAAAAAATTGCTAGTCAACTACAACTTGGTAAAAACAGATCTCACCATATCCCAACACTCGAGGTCTGGTTCAAGATGAATATATTGCCAATTTTATAGATAAATTGTAAGTATTATGCTAAAAACAACAGTCTTTTGAAGAGATATATGATGCCAAACCAAGYTGTTGTGTGCCTCTAAACATCCCTTTAGTCAAATCTATTAGTCATCATTCTTATGGTTTATATTTCTATTTCATAGAATGCCCTGACTTGATTTCATCTTAAATGTTGCTGCAGAGATGTCTCTTATAATTATTTATATGGAGATATTCCTTTTTCAATATCGAAGCTGAAACAGCTAGAACAACTTTAAGTATGCTAATGTCCTGCAGTTGCTAGCCATTGTAGAGGGTTTTGCTTAATTTGTAGACGTTTTTGTATTTTGCCCTGTATTAGAGAGGAATGGAAGTTATTTTTGACTCATTGACTAAATTTACAGGATTGTGAAAAATAACCAGTTAATGGGGCCTATCCCTTCAACGTTGTCTCAGATTCCAAACTTGAAGAAAATGTAAGTTGGGAATACTAGTTTGGATTCTACTCTCTTTGTTGCTCGTTACTTGTTGAAGAATTGCATAGGATGTGTAAACCCTGGATTCTGGAGCGTATCATTTAACAATGCTTTTGCATTTTTTAGGGATTTTGTAGACAATCGATTAAGTGGGGAGATCCCTAGGCTTATCTATTGGAATGAGGTTTTGCAATATTTGTAAGAGTCTGGGTTCTTTATGAGTTTTCCCAGGGCTATTGTTCTTTAAGAAAAAAATGTTATTACTTTCTTGTTAAGGCTTGGAAGAA
>ML797173.1:310316-335499 GCA_009831015.1 Picea engelmannii | reverse complement strand
CTTCCATCCACATTCCAAAGCATAGAGAAAAAATCCATGCTTCTACGAAAGAATCAATGCAAGAGGGAGAGGAATCGTCTTCACATGTAGAAAAAAGAGTTGTGCAATGGACAATTTCCATGTATATTCCTCTGGTATTAAGGATTCACATACAAGATTTTGAAGTCAAGCGAGTAACAGTAACCAAACAAGTTTCTCTTTTTCCAATTTCAGAGTTAATTAAGGAGGCATGGAATTTGATAGAACATAAGTTCTGCCAGTTTGACTCCATTTACATTTTATCGATTTGTGGTGTCTCTCATTATCGTGGGATTTGTGATGTCTTCAATTATCGAACCATTATCGATTTGTTATGTGATGTTTAGATAATTAGATAATTGTGTTGAATGGAGCTTATCCATCAAAACCACTGAAAGGCGTTGAATGATGAATGCTTGTTGGTCCGCTTATGTATACTGTATACCCTCTACCTAGGCATATGTTCATTGGCTCATCCAACTCTAGGCTTTGGATTGACCAATGCCATCAACAAAATGTGTGAAAATGCAGTTTCACTTACCCAGTGCATTACAACGAGGAGCATTTAACGTTATGTTATCTTGCACTGAACTTAGACAACAAGGGATAAAATCTCTTTATGTTACACAAATTTTGCATAGCTTCGAATTTGCTCACATGGTAGGGACTACGCTGCCATGCAGCACTTGTTATATTCAATTTTTAGGAACTATAGAATTGCATCTATAGAATTGCATTCCAACTAATAAAGAGTATTCATCTTTCCTTCAATTTTGTGTTAAGTGATTATGGTCATACATCCTTCCACCAATATGGTTATTGTAGTCACCCCTTTTTCAAAATTTAATGCTATGTGGTTTGTTTGTTTTTGGCAATCCACCTTTATCACCTATTTTAGTTGGTCATTTACTTTATAAAAATAATACATAACAATTATGTTGTTGATAATTCTGTTGACCATGTGCAATATTGTTTAGCATAATAATTAAAGTTGTTGTGCCACGAATAATGGATAGTTGCTCTTGTGCAATGATTTTGCAGTGTCGATGAATGATTTAGTTAATAAATTGATTGCGCGCACTGGATAATGTTACGCATGGTTAATTAAGTGGCTAGATATTTCATGCGTCTTGAATTGTTGATGTATACATGATGAATTGTTGAATATAATACTCACACGCAATTCCATAATGTGATGTATGACTAGTTGAGTAATTAGACTCCTTGTGCGCACTAAATTATATGTAATGTATGGTTTTAGATATTAGCTCTCTTGCCCGAAATGAAAATTTATTATGATAGATGATTGCATTGTGATTGGGATTTGAGCCTCAAATATAATTGAAAATGCTTGTGCGCCTTGGAGTTAATATGGTCTATGTTGTGTTATGCGAATGATTACTCACACGCCATGTTTAGTGGTGGATTAGGATTGTTGGATTGATGAATTTGATTTTCATTGATGTTGTCGTTTTAGCATAGTTAGTTTGGACTTGATTGTGTTAATGGGATGTAGACACCTCCTTATTCCTCAGAACAGTCGCCAGCCCTGAGACCTTAAATGGTTAAAATCAATTGGAACTTGGGCTTGAGCGTTGCTTATGTGTCCTAGAGGTCCTAACCTTGCAGGGTAGGTTGGGCAGGTAGTATCTTATGTCATTTTTATGATTATCTTTATGATCCTTAAGTTATCATTATGTCATTTCTTGTTATCCTGGTGCTATCCGATGATTATAGATGAGTTGAGCAGTTTATGATTCGTACTGTTATACGCCATTACTAGTTGTATGAATGCAATGATTATGGGTTGTTAATTAATGTGTTAATACGTCGATATGCATGTCAGGGTTCATGGTGATGATGTGTCGGCATTGTGTCGTGATTGATTGTTAATGCATTAATATTGTTTCGTTAATATATGTGAATGATGTGTCGATGATGTTGCTATTAATTATGATGTTTTAAATTTCCTAACGCAAAAATAAAAAATAAAAAAAAAATACATGTTGTACGTTGCTTTTGTTGATGCAAGCATTTTTTTGTAGGACAATTGAGCCACATGTGGAGGATTGTATAGGAGGTGGAACACTCTCTTAGAGGCCTTCCACAACTCTCATCTTTAGTGCAAGAAGCTTCAGAACCTACACCATCACTCATCCTAGTGATTTCTTTCCATTTCCACTCTCTTTCATTTCCAACATATAATCTAATTAGCTCACCAAAGGAGTTTGGGAAGTAACCCTAGGTTAGCTTGAATTTTCTTTGTTACATTGTTACTATTTAGTTGTTGAAACCCTAATTGAAGTACCATAATTAACCTACAACCCTAAAAAATAATTAAGATTAAAATCCTGATTAATCTATAGACCTTAATATGGAGGTCTTGTTCCCTTCTCCTTCCTTTTTCCCTCTCCCCTAAAATTTCTCAATATTACTTTAAAATTAAAATTAAACAATTTTACCTTAAAATTAAATTTGAAATTAAATTAAATTAAATGACGATTCAATTTTCTCCTTCCTTCTTATATTAATGATGCTTATTGTAAAATGATTCCTCATCCTTATTCATATGTTAAACTTAATAAATGTTTAACATCTTCTATTTAATATTTAATTTAAATACGTAATAGATTAATGCAAAGGACTTCCAACTCAATAAAAAAGAAACTAGAAAATTTGGACTTCTTTGTGGATTAATTTAATTTAAATTTTGATAATGATTTTAAATACAGTCTATCAAATTCGAGGACTAGTGCATTCATTAGAGATCATCAAAAACATGCATTTAAAATGTATTATCGATTTTGGAAGTATTTAAAATATATTATCAAGTTTTGGAAAAAGTTATAATTAAGATTTGGATTGTTATAAAAGTTGAGTGCAATTAAATTTTGATAATGTTTGTATAGATAGTTTAGATTTACTTGAGCAAGGGCTTTAATTCTTATAAAGGTCTAGTGGAATTAAATTTTGATAATGTTTACAAAATAGTTTAAATTTTCCTAAGCAAGAGTTTTGTTATTAGAGATTATCAAAAACCTATAATTAAAATATATTCTCACTTTTTGGAAATTGTGTAAATAAGATTTAGACTACCTCTTACGAAAGAAGGTTGAGTTAATTTACATATTGATAATGTGTTAGATAAGGTTCTGAACCTATATATATGTGGGGGTGTGAAATTGTGATTTTTAAAATATTAAATATAAATAATATAATAAAATTTTGAAATTAGTAATTGACATTTTAAATTAAACATATATGTTTGTTATATGAATGAGAAAGTTGTTTGTTTTAATGTAAGAGAATTAAAAAAATGATTTCAAGTTTTAAGTCAATACAAATAAGTGGTAATTGGTTCATTTTAAATTTAATATTAAAACAAAAATGTTATGTTGTACTAACTAAATATTATTTAGCTAAAAAGTTATGAGTGATGAGTGTCAAAGTTTTTTGGACTAATACTTAGCTCCATTCATTTTCACAAGTGCATATTGTCATAATTATTAAAAATGATATTGTGTAGACTTAAATCTAAGTGGAGGTGATAACAACACTTTTATGAACTTTTTTCTAGGGAAAAAATTTGTTCAAATTATATTAGCGATATAATTTTTTTTACATCTTTCAGTTTATAAGCAAGATTCTGCAGTTCCTCAAAAACTAGCTATGACAACACAATCCATTACATATACGAGGAGTATCAAAATAATATCTCGAAAGTCTCTTTACTATACCCACAGCATCTAAAAAACTGAAAACTGGTAATCAAAACTGATACAAAAACAAAGATATGCCTTTATACAACAAAAGTTCATTTTCCCATATCTGCTACTTCATATTAGCAAATATATTAATGAATCTTGATATGTCTCCTCGGGCCTTCATCTCCATTTGTCCATCGGTAGTATGTTACCATTCCTTCAAGTTCGTCCAATGCTTGCTTTGAGAGAATATCTGCATCAGTGTTAAAATCTCTATAAATGTGTTGGAAACTAATAGTATGGAAATTATGGATAAGTAATTTAATTCTTTTCTTCCATCCTTCTATGGAGCTAACCAGAAGTCTCCCTTTGTCTCTGAGCCATTCAATTACAACTTTTGAATCACCCATAATATGGATACATGGGATCTCCAAATGTCCAGCTAGCATTATTGTGACCCATGCTCCAAAAAGATTCGCCCTCATATTTGTTCTTTTACCACAATAATAGGTCCATCTATAAATTGTAGTCTCCTGGATTTTTATGACACCTCCTGCCCCACTCCCAATGTCGTCCTTTGTTGTTCCTCCATCAAACCATGCAAGCACTGAATTCTGAAGATGATTTATCATAATTGATCTCGGAAGTCGAGGCTTTATATGGCTACTGAAATTAGACTGTAGATCCAGGGTCTTGTAAATTACCGATTGCATGGAAGGAAGTGTATCTTCAAAGATAGCCTTATTACGTTCAAGCCAGGCAAACCAGATTACATGAGCTGCAATCAAAGTGGGCACGGTCTTTTCCATTTCCAATTCTTCAAGCATTCTGAAAGATTATTACCAATCCAATCTCTATCAAGTTTTAGAATATGTTTTAAGATTTTCCAAACTAAAATGGAAAAAGGACATAGCCTGAATAAGTGATAGGTCGATTCTGAATCGTTTTTGCAAAGAGGACAACGTCCCAGACCCTCCCATCCTTTTTTTTGCAGCAAATTCCAGGTAATATTTTTTTCTTCAATTGCCAGCCAAATGAACAGCTTTACTTTTAATTGTATCTTCCAATTCCAAATAGACAGTCTCCAGTTCTCCGCTTTAGTAAGGCATTTAGAGGAAATGATATTTAAATAAATAAAAAATTACAGAAGGGACTCATGATTTGTCTCCAGCTATCCGCAATAAATGATCAATGCCATCCTGTATAATATCTCCTGAGTCGATAAGTGCACTTTTGTACAAATCCCACTCTGAAGCCAAAACGCCCTCCAATCCCATATCATCACTGTTCGACCAATAGGTGGGAATATTTTGATCATTAGATGGGTTCCGTACCTGTGCCAATGTTTTGATATCCTTTTCTTTTAATTCTTCCTGTAGTGGGATTGATAGAAAGGAGTTGTCCCCCATCCCCAGAATTCGATCCTTCCCCAATGCCACCAGGTGTCCTGAACCCAGATTCCAACTTAATCCATGCAATATAAGATATATCACCTTTAATAATCCTCCCCATATTTTAGAGACTCCGCTTTGTAGGAAAGAACTTGATCTAAGCCAAGAAGTCACATGCATATTACCAAGATACTTATCAGTGATAACCCTATGCCAAACACCTTTCCCCGTGAGAACTCTCCAGAGATTAATCGCTACCAAAGATTTGTTGAAATAAAAAATATTAAGGATTCCCCAACCCCCCCTAGACTTTGGAACTGAGATCTTCTCCCAATTGCACAGATGTAAATGATGGGAGACACTGTCTCTCTTCCATAGGAAATTATACATCATCTTCCTCAAAATTTGAAAACCGATATGGGGACAATAATAAACAGACTGGCTTGTTAACACTGCTTTCAATAAAGTTAGACACCCTCCTAAAGACAACCATTTGTAGCACTAATTATTGATTCTCTTTTCAAATTTTTTTAGAAGCCAATTCCATTCTTCAATGCGTTGAGCACTAGCTTTGAGATAAGATCCCAAATATTTTAAACCCAAATCCAGCGATATGAAATTAAAAGGGTAAACAACTTTGAATGCAATAAGATCATGTTCAATTAGTCCAGCATGGTGAAAAGTAGATTTTTCTATATTTATATGTAAACGTGAAGTTAAACAGAAGAATTTCATAATTTTGCCAATCTCCCACCACTCCTGCATAGTAGCCTTTGTTAATATGACCACATCTTCAACAAATAGAATATGTAAGATTTTATAGATCTAGAAACAGATATACCTATCAATATCCCTACATTTTGGCTTTCTTTCAAAATGAGACTCAATCCTTCCATAACTAAAATGAAAAGAAAAGGAGACAGGGGGCAGCCTTGGCGCAATCCCCTACAACTCTTAAAGAAATCAGTAGCTTCTCCATTTACCAAGACTGATTATGAGGTGGAGACCACATAGCTCATAATCCAGTTAGTCATATGAATTCCCATACCAATTTGTAGAAGGAGTAATCTCAACAGGTCCCAATTGACACAGTCATATGCTTTCTATAGATCAAGCTTTAAAACGAGAGACTTTATGTTCTTCTTCTTTATACTATGGATGCACTCATGGACTGTACCTATGGCGTCTTGTATCTGTCTCCCCTGTAGGAAGCCCAACTGCTCCATTGAAAGCGATCTAGAGAGAAAATGTTGTATACGATCTGCAATAATCTTTGAGATAATCTTATAGCTCAAGTTACAGAGAGAGATCGAATGAAAATCTCCAAAGAGATGAGGATTGTTTACTTTAGGAATTAATGTGATAAAATTGGAATTTAAAGCTCCTAAAATAAATCCTTTTTTCCTAGACTCCTCCACCATTTCAAGCAGATCCTCCCCAACAATGTCAAAGAACTCCTTAAAGAATTCGATTGTCCAGCGATTCGGGCCCGGACTTTTGTCAACTTTAAACTTGGATAAAAATTTATGTAGTTCCTTCAAGTTAATCGGTTTATATAAAGCCTCTGCTTTCATATCATTTATCATCTCTTTAAACGATGCAACAACCCTAACTTGATCTCTAACCAGTGGACCCAACCGGTCTTTATAAAAATCTTTGAAATGGTTAAAGGAAACTTTTTTTTAATTTTCTTGTCCACTATGTGTCTGACCCTCCTCATCTTTTAACTCCCATAGAAACTTATTATTCCTCCTAAAACTCGCATAATTAAGGAAAATTTTAGTGTTTTGATCTTCGTTGTGTAACCAAATGACATGACTGCGTTGATGCCATTGTTCCTCCGTTTCATGTAGAATTTTCATTCTTTATTGTTCCAGAATCTTTAGGGATTGGTCACCAAATTTATTGATAATGCCATCATTCGAGTTTTGTATTCTGAAAGTGATATTCTTTTCCAATTCATAGAGTCTAAAGTTTTTGTGATACCTTTCTTCCTTTTTCCAGGTTCTTGTAATAACTTTCAGATCCTTTAGTTTCCATACAAGTCTCATTTGTCGTCCAGCCTCCAGTAGATACTTAGGATCGCTCCAAAGCTTCTGCACCATCTTAATAAAAGCTTGGTCTGTAGACCACAGAGGATTAAATTTGAAAGGAAAATATTTAAAAGATGAAGACAAATCAAGCTGAAGTACAATGGGAGCATGGTCGAAAATGTGGGGAAACTCAAACCATGCTCTATATACTCCCATCGATGCCAGAAGATCTTCGGATATGAATGAGCGATCAAGTCGCTTTGATATAGACTCATTTCCAGCCCAACCATTCCTCCAGGTGGGCACCAATGTTCCAGGGACAATATCTATCATCTTGTTCTTGTGAAAATAATTAGTAAAGTAATTGGCCAATGTTACCAAAGTAGTCGATCCTCCCCAGATCTCACCTGATGAGAGAGTCAAATTTAAATCGGCTGCTACTACTAAATTCTTTAGAGTTAATATTCCAGACTTCTCCAACCTTTCCCAAAATTGTTTACGCTCCATACACGACCCATAAATATTAAGAAGTGATATATGCCTCTTACTTTCCAAATCAGTACCTATCAATAACATCCCACCAATAGTGAGATAGGGGACCAACTCAAAGAAATTCAAATCCCATGAAACTAATAAACCACCATATTTACCCACTGAGTTTACCGCACAACAATGCCAACTAGGTCTAAGTATGTGAAAGAAGGCTCGAGCTTTCGTTGCATGTACTAAAGTCTCCTGAAGGAAAACGATATTTGGTCGAATTTTATCAAGGGCTCCCCGGACAGAGGCTAATTTTAAGATGCCCCCCGTTCCCCTGATATTTAGTGAGATTAATAGCATTACTTGGATCTAGCAAGGGCCTTCAAAGCTCTAAGGGCCCCACCATCAGTAGAAGAACGTAAAATAGGCTCAACATCCTTTTCAATGATAGTTTTTTTCCTATCACTTCGAGTTTTCACCGGTGAGTGCTCAATACCTAATCCCCTTGACCAGACGAACTCTTTACCAACCTCCCTGATGGTTGAACGTATGCCACTGTGTTCTCCTTTCTCGGCCACTGAGACCGTTTCCATTTTACCAATATCAACTGGCAATTTGACAAAGGAATCATTACCTCGTATGAACAAGATAAGTGAGTCAAGTACCACATAAATATTTGACTCCTCATCTTCCGGTTCTCAGTAACTAGTAAGATTATTAGACGGTTTTGTCTCAAGTTGACTAAACTTTGAACTACTAGTGGCCACATCTGGGAGGGAAGGCCCATGAGAAAGGCTGAGGACAGTAAGCTTGTCGGCTGACATATCTTGATGGTCTGAAATATTCATAGGTTCCAAGACCCTCTTATCAGTCTGGGAATTATTTAGTGAGTCGGGACCCCCAAAGGAACCTTCAGTATCTCCCGAAATCCCAGTCACATTAAAAGGTGGCGAGCCAACATCGACAATAACTTGCTTAAGACAGACAGAAGATAGCACAATATCTCTTTCGCAAGCTGTCAAAGTATTATAAAAGGATGGGAAAAGGTTTGTATCTTACCTAGAATCGATGAAGAGTTCTCCCGAAATCTTGAATCTCCGCCAACAAAACCTTCGAAACCCGTATCCATAGAAACATCGAGTTGAATATGTAATCTCTAAGAAATTCCAGAGACTCTTCCCTAAACTCCTTGCCTTTGCACTCTCGACGAAGATGAGTAGTTCTTCTACAGTAACTGCAGCGAAAAGGGATCCCTAGGTAGTCAAGCTTATGAAGATTACAACTACCTCTCCATTCAATTTCTAGTGTTGCAGGAAGTCCTTGTTGTACATGTATTTCCACCAACACATTGCCTACCTTTCTTGCAGTCGCCGAAAGATTATCTTCGTCAATCATAATGAATTTTCCTAGGGAGTCTCCGATGTCTTTCAACACGCCAACATTCCATAACAACCATGGCAAACCCGACAGCAAAACCCAAATATGTATGTTTGAGAAAAATTCAGTTTCCGGGTTAAATGCTAACCTCCACCTCTTTAGAATTAAGTTGCTTGTTCCATTCACCCAGTATGAATTTAACAAGAAAGTTGTGTCTTCCGGGTTCCTGCACAAAAAACCCATCCATCCTTTTGATAAAGTGAAAATCTCTGGTATATAACCAATAGTCAGGCACCATATCTTCTCCAACCATGCAGAAAGTTTCTTGTCACACATGTTGTGATAAGCAAATCTACCTATGAGTCCACACAGTGCTAGCCTACAGGATTCTTCTAGTCCTATGTCTGAACCAAGGACCATTCTCTTTACCGACTTAGAAGCTCTCCATTGTCTCCTAGCTTTCCGTCATCAACACATCCAGGAGATTTCCGTTGATGGGCCTGAACTTCTCCTTAACCAGAACTGTTTAGTTTAGAAGAAATCTAAACCTGGGTAAGACCCCCTAAAGCGTCATCTGATAAGGATGGAAGAAAGGTATCAAAAGACGACGTATGGTCAGACTTAGTACTATAACAGGGTTCCTTTGTTATGGGATGTATACCAGGTGCACCACAAGACGAACACTTAGAGCTCGATAACAAAACCGATGTAGATAAATGTGTATTAGCTTCACCTACCTTCCATAAATCATCCACAGGCTCACTCAATAAATCTCGTACCTCCGCATTTATAGTATCCAGTCTATTTAGTGCCATCTGGGTACCATCTGGGCAAACAACGAGAAAGGCTGGCAAGTAACAAGGGTAGAAAAGACCCCACCTCCCTTGAAAAACGCAATAATAAATAGTGCTGACAAATAATAAAAGGGCTCCACTTATTAAGCACTACAACCAAAACTGCGTTGTAAGCTAACAAGTTCAACAAGTAACCTGGGGAATGAGTCCAGTTTCCCAAAAGGGAAAATTAATATTCTTAACTGGCTGGAAATCTGGAAACTGGGTCTATAACTATATGAGAAAAGGTAAAAAGAAACAGGATACTTCGTTACGACGATCCTCGGATAAGTTAGTCGTAGGTCAAGTGTGAAGAGAAATAATGTATAAACAATACTCCTAGACTTACCCCAAGGCTAAACCAAACTGTAGCTTCTGCCATGGCTGCTCTAGTTAGAATCCCACGCAAATAAATTTAAAATCCATGGCTCAAATGGTCTATGGTTTCACCTCCAAAAAAAACCGCATTCAACTCAATTTACTTAATCTACCTAACCCACCAATCCACTCAAGCCATTAACCCATATCTATGGAACTTATCATATCTATCTTAAAACTATTCTACTTGTTAACCACCACACAAAGTTCCATTCTTTCCCTTACCACACACTTCACTTTCACGAACTTAACAAGACAAATTGATAAATTCAATTAACAATCAATAAACTCAATAAATTCCCATATCCCTTCTATTTAAGTTTATATTAAGTGCATACAAACAAAACTAAAATATTTTTCTCAAAATTTGCAAAACTCAACCACATACTAACTCCCACACTAAAAGTGCATCTCATGAACCCAAAAGGACATACTAAAAAGACTATGCCAACAAATGCTTTATTATCACTTCGACAAATCTGTATTATACTCTTCTAATAATAAAAGCATTTCAATAAATGTATTACTATCACTTCTTTATATGACAAATCTATACTTTTAATAAATGTATTATTATCACTTCTTTATATGACAAATTTGTATTATATTCTTCTATTTTCTAATAACAAAAATATTTCAATAAATTGTGGAGTATTTATTTTTGTATGTGACAAATCTATAATTTTAATAAATGTATTATTATCACTTCTTTATATGATAAATATGTACTATATTATTCTATCTTCTAATAATAAAATAATAAAAATATTTCAATAAATTAAATTAATTAATTGTAAAGTATTTATTTTTACAAAAGATTTTAAGAAGATAATTTCATAGTTCATTATTATTATTAAACAAAATTACAAATGAAAAGAAAATGTTAAAAAATAAATAAAAATTGTAGCTATTTAATTAATGGTTTGTATTTACATTTCTATCTATCTTTTTAATCATGTCTAACAAATAACATTTACATTAATCCTTCACCTTGTAAATGTGAATTTCCATGTTGTAAAGAAAAATAACTAGAAACACATAAACATGACAAAGTTTCATTAACCTTCTTAGTTTGCCCAATTTTTTTTTGTAAAAATCTTTTTAGAATACGTGAGAAGATTGTGTTTCAGTACCAAGTTAGCCCTCTTGATAATAAGTTTGTTGGTAGTTTTCATAATGTTATATATATATATATATATAGTATTTTATAAATTGAATCAAAATTATATTTATTATATGTTTTTAGAATGTAAAAATTTTATGGATATTTATATTATCTCATTTATATATAAGGAGGTTCAACTTGTTTATGAGCTAAATACCAAAATAAGTATTGAAAAAAAAGAGACAACAATAATCATCGCCAACATCTTATGACTTAACATATTCCAATGTAAAAAAAAAAGGACTTAAAATCCTCCATCACAACATTATAATCAAATTTCAACATGGTCAACGTGACTACATAAATGCCATCTTTGAATTCTCCCTAAACCAAAGTACCTTCAAGAATGTGTTGTGCTTCATTTGATAAAGCATCCACTTCCACATTCAACTCTTGATAAATATGTGTGAAAAATGTGAATTCGAAAGAATTTTTCATCTCTTTCAACTATTCTTTAATAGGCCTAAGATTAATGTTGGACAGTTGACTAATGCCTTTGATCTAATTTACGACTAAGCTAGAATCTCCAAATATTTAAATATGCTTTACTTTTTTTCTAATGCACATTGTAGGAGAAATCTTAAAGCCACAACTTCCACATAATTGTTTTGTCCTCCCCCTAATCCAATTCTAAACTTCACATTGTGCTCATCTAATAAATGTAAGCTTTCGCTCGCACTACTAAAGTATGGAGGCCCTTATTTATCTCCATAAAAAAATCCCCATCTATGGGATTCATTAACTTCCAAGTTCCCTAACTTCTTAGGACTCCTTTGTATAACATATATTCCACAACCAAAAAAATAGATACGACCTGCGAAATGTTTGAAACAAGGGAATAATTTTTTCTTCAAGGGTTTAACATTAATATAAGAAGGATCCTTAGATGAAAATTCAAAGAGACTTATAATAGGGTCAATGAATCCCTCACTTGTTGTTTTACCATTTGGGATTGAGAAGGGAGTATTTTCTTTCCCTGAGGAAATTGAAGATATATCCTTCCGCTTAATGTGGTTTGCATAATTTAATTTTTCCATTAAAATCCCTAAGGGATTTATGATCGACTCTACAAGAGTCAACCACTCTTCACTATCCTTAAATTAAAGGTTGACATCTTCTAAAATAATAGAATACCCTAAATTATGGGAGGTGACTTACCGGTTGTATCCTTGCATTTTGGTAGTTTAGCCTCCAATTGTTGCATCTTTGACTTGTTCCTTATGTCTTTGGGTCTCCTTCCATAAGTTATTTGTGGCACCATTCCCGAGCCTTCCTTTTATTCCCTATGAATATAATTTTTTCAAACTTTCAAACTTTTTCCTATGTTCTCTTTGATTGAATGTGATATTCCCTTTTTACTTCTTTCCATCTGAGTATGACGATCTCCTTCCATTTTTTCCTCTAGAATCCTGCATAGGCTTCCTTTTCCATATCTTTTGAATATAGAGTTATGTACAATCCTCCAACACATGAATGTATACATGAAAATGTGCACACCTAAATGGAATCTTTGCATAGTCAATTGTTTGGTTATGAACTATCTTCCCCACTTGTATTTCAATATGTTTGAGAGCCCTTCCTTAAAATCTATCTCTAGCAATATATGAATTATCATTCTATAAGGACTATTCTTACATGATTCATTAATGTCTATCATTCTTCAAAGGCTATCTCCAATACCCCTTCCCTTAGTGTCTTGTCATTATAGAACTCTATAGGTGGTATTGATAACTTCACCCATATCGATTGCTTTTCAAATGCTTTTGATCTTGGATATAAAAAACTTGACCACTTTTGAAGTGATAAAATTGTTGGTTCCCAATACCATTGTCCCTTTAACACTTTCTCTGCATCCTCTTCAAATCTAAGAGAAAACCCCAACCATCCATGTGCCTTTGTATGAAGCTTCAAATCATAACCCAAAAGTGTGCGCCATGCCATTTGGAGATAATTGTTTATGGTTTGCTAATAAATTTTCCTCCCATAGAATTTGCTAGCCAAATTTTTTCTACTATATTTCATTATTTGCTATGACCTTATGTCTTCCTCGACCACCATTATGACCTAGCTTTGTTTTTGCTTCACATGACTCTTTTCCTTCTTTCTCCTCTCTTCGCTTGTGTCCTCTAATTTGATCTCTAAACCTCCATTAAGACCACCTGACTCTTCTGAGTGAATTTTGAGCCCTTTAATTCAACATTTGTGTTGCTTACCAAGTCCTCCAAACTCTGAGAACTCACCTTCTCTTTGAACACCCTAACCAAGTCTCTCTCAACTCCAATATTGAAAAAACCATTCTCCAATGAGTTTTGATAGCCATTAACCATCAAATTACAATTTTTCTCCTCAACCTTGCCCCTTAGGCATCATTTGATGGATCAATGCTTGGTGTTTGGTGCCTTGTACCAATACCTTAAATTATTTTGACATGACACACACCTCCTCCCTTTGAAATATTTTTATCTACTTCTTACCCCAAACATAATGTCTCCTCATGCGTATTTGTTATTTCCATGGTATAGAAGTCAGAAGTTATCTCACTAGGATATTGACTTCCAAATATGATAAAAACATGTCTTCCCTCGCAAGCGTCTATAGAATAATCTACTAATTCCTCTTTAGAGTCCATCTTCCCACTTTTCCTTTTAAAATTTCTTATGTAAGATAAAATTATCACATGCATTGCCATGCAATATGCACTGCATAAAGGGGCATTTAGGATGACTTGGGCATCACTAAAGCCAAATTCTAGCAATCTCCTTAATCATGCAGTGCACTCACATATTTAGCTAAGGTGTATAAAAAGCAGATGTTGTTAGGCATGTTTGGAGTCTCTAAACAATTAATTCAAAAAGATTTTGGAGAATGAATACAACGGTATTTACCTTATTTGCCAATGCAAGTTGATGAATATACATGTAAGAATTATTTGTGTTGGAGGAAAGTTTATGTCATCATTGCAAGAAGAGAAGTGAAGGATTTTTAACACTAGAGATGAAAGAGATATTTATGCACATATGTACGCGAAAAAAGTTATGCACATATGCAGAGGTTGGACCTTTGTGCTTTGAAAGGTGGTGGAGGTTTTTGGTGTGGGCCAGGCTTATGGATGGTTATTTTCTCTTGGTGGATTATTCCAATGAAGTTTTGGCAAAGGATCAAATATTTTCAAACCTGGAAATAATCCCCTCGCTCGTGCATCCTCTAGAGGCATAAAGTTCACATGTTGGGCTTGGTTCTTCTGGAGGTTTCCAAGATACAAACCGATCCTTATAGTCCTTTCCTAAAAAAATGGTTGCCCTCTTAAATAATTCTAGTTAGATTGAGGGATGAGATATTAATGGATCTTGATTGTATGTCCTTGGGGGCTAGCTTGTGTGGAAACGATTTATTTCCTTTGGACCCTCCTCCGTCCTTGATTTCACTATATTTTGTGTCGGGTGTGCCTTTGGCAGAATTGGGTTGTGAAGAGATTTATTTCTCTAGGTTTTCAATAAAAAAAGTCACAACAGTCGAGATGCAGGAAGAAGGGTTTCCTCAGGAGCGAGGGTTTATTGGTTGCAAACAATGAAAAGTTTTTAAATCCTATGGAGGTGGTGTTGCATTGGTGGACATGGAAGATACTAGGGTTAGTCAAGTCATGGAATTGGATGAACTTGCGATAGTGGGAAAATTTTGTAGCCACAAAATGTCATCTTCTATGATCAGATCATGGTTGGAAGGATCTTGGGTTGTTATCCTGTCTTTCGTCTCCTCTCCTGTGGATGAATTGGTTTTGTTTTTCATTCTAAGGCTGATGTTTAATTTTTTTTATCAGAACGTTGCTATTTAGATTGTCACCTTCTCTATGCAAAACCACGACATCCCTTATTTGACATGTGTGAGGAAGTCATCTCTAGCTTTCCCACTTTGATCAAGCTCTCGAATTTATCCATTGATTTTTGGATGGACGCAGGTTTGCAGGATATTGGGGAGGTTTTAGGAACTTTCATCTCTGTGAATGAACATTATAAAACAAGTCATAGTTGTTCGGTGGCCCAAATATTGGTAGCTCTGGATATGCATCAAAGTTTGTATGAAACTATGTACTTGGTTGTGGGGAATCATTCATATTCTCGACTGTTTGATTATGTAAGCATATTGTTTCATTGTTATCGATGCCACAAGGTAGGACATGTAACGAAGGAATGTAGATTTGGGTAAGTGCCCAATTCCTTCCTTTACTTTTCCTGGTGTAGAGATTTCATCTGAGCATTTTTTAAATCCCACAAGGAAGGAGGACAATCTATTAACATTTGAAGAGGTAAAGGTGGTTCCTCCAGAGGCTGAGGTTCCCCACCAGTCTGTCATACATTCTCAAAGGGTGTAGCTTGAAGATGAACTGGATTCGACGCCTACTCAATGGGAGAAACTTGAAGGCCTTTAGTCAAACGCTGTGACCTCTAAGTTGTTTCCGGGTAAGCTATCTTCCTTACTTCATTCTAGTTCTTCCATTATGCCTAGTGTAATGGATCCACCTTTACAACATTTGAGTGTTGGGTTGGGGCATGTTTCCTCCTTGGGTATTTTCTCATCTTCTGGCCCTCCTAGTACTAGGAAGAATGTTTTTCCTCCCATTGAGATTTCCAAGGACTCTGACACCTTCCCTTCTCATAATTCAAAAATCCATTTTTCCTCTTTTTCTGGTGCTCAATCTACTTCCTTTGGGTGTGACCCTTACCTCTTGTCGTCGAGTTCTCATCCCATTGGTATTTATTCGGGGGGGTTTGGGTTTGGATGGAATTAAAGAGAGTGGGTATATAAAATTAGGTCATAAATATGCCTTGAAGCATGCTCAATAACAAGCATCTTGGGAGGTATCGCAAGGTAGAGAACGTGTCATTTCAGGGGTCCTTAGAGTAGGACAGGCCCATTTCTCCTCTTTCCGAAGAAAAAAATGTCAGCTAATATGCGAGGTATCAGAGGAGAGGATAAAAAAATCTCCCTCGAGCATTTGATTTCTTGGGATCTTCTTGATATTATAATTATTCAGGAAACAATGGGAAGATGCAATCCCATTATAATTGTTCCATCCAAAATGTCTCTGGGATGGAATTTTCTTGGGGTGGACTCTGACAGATTATCATGAGGTTTGATAACTGGTTACTCTTCTAATTTCTCTCTTTCTAATTCTTTTTGCATTCCTTCAGGTTTACTTACAATTTTTTTTTGTACAGAGTTGGATCAATCTATCTCCCTCACTAAACAATACTATTCTGAAAATCCACTGTGCAAATTATATACTAAACACTAGTCTACGCAGTATCACTTGAAGTAACACACTCAACCTCCAGCTGAGTCACGCCAAACTAACTTTCTCCTTTTAACATAACTTAAAACATAGTGGAAGTAATTCAAAACTACTGCACACATGCATACTGATTACCCAACACTATTGTGCGTGCAACCATCCTGGCGTCACATGCCAGTTCTTCTTTCCTTGTGTGCAGGGTCTATTTCCCTGTACGCACTCATAAGTTCCAACCTCGTGTGTACACATACTAATTTCTGCACACACGACCATTCAAACCTTGCCTTGGAGACTCATGACCAATATTACAGGTTAACTTAACATGCAAGACTATCAACATTTATCATACTCACGCACAACTACAAATACAGGCTATAAGCACCATACTTACATGTGCAAGCAACATTAAACATAGTAACAACCATTACTTATATGCGAACACATACAATAATTAACCTATATCAAACATAGATAAATAAGCACACAAAAAATGAGACAATCACATAAAGACACTTATCTTTTATGAAAGTCACCAACTGCATGTAGAACTCAGATGTTCCTCCCAGCCATAGACTCTGTTGCTCATATACTTTCAACAACAGGTCACCCTCGAGCTGGGGCTTAACTCCACCAGGGAAAAAGGGTTTCTAATGACAGTCTAAGGTATGATACTCAACAAAATTGCTTAGTCCAAGGTGCCACTACTGCAACAAGTCTACAGTCTCTCATTCCCCATGCACCTGTCACACCCAAGGAAGTTTTCCCCTTCTCTTCTCAACAGTCCCTCGTCTACCCCACTTCCCTTCCAGGGTTACCAACAACAAGCTGGACATAAAGTCTCTGAGCCCTGTGACTAATGCCCAACACACCAGGGAACAATTCCCAGCAAAACTCTCACCTGGAGAGTATGCTCATGGGCCTGACAACTCGCCTCTTAGACATAAAAACTCTGGATACAGAACAATAACCCCTCACAAGCTATTCTCTATAGATAAGGTAATAATCAGATTTTTTTCCCTGATCGTTCGACCCCTTCTACCTACGAGAAAGTGAATAATCCCCCCTGATTATAGTAAGGCCAACAATATATATTGCATGCCTTAAACTCAACACTTGTCACTTTCAGAAGTAGCTTTAGCCACTTGGCGACTCGTTCCCATCCCTAGGAACATAGGATAAAATAATCCATAACATTACACTTTTCGAGAAATATTATAAAATATTCCCTAAGACTTAAGTCCTTCTCTCCCTTTTCCCTTTTTTGGTGGAGTTAAGCCCCCCGCCTCTTTTTGTTCAAGTTTGTCTAGCACAAAGATGTAATATTATTTTAATACTTGAGTATGATTACACTTTACATGGATAGGTGCATTGTCTATTTGCATCCCGACTCACCAGCCTCTTAATCACATAGGGTCTCCGGCCTTAATACATATACAACCATATATATACATATATATAACTCCACTTGGTACGCACTCCCAGGTCATTCCCGCGCACTTACCCAAGTGTGCGCAACACTACGAAATGTGTGCACCCTTTATTTGATAGCAATTCTCCGTGCACTACTAAGGTGCGTGCAACACCAAAACTTAGTACTAATGACTCACCAATCTATATGTACATTTACATTTACAATTGGTACCATGGCTCACCAACCTATATGTACAATTACATCGGGTCCGGATTAGGGACATTACATGCCCACCGCTTTAAATGCCACTAATTGCCAGTTGACACCATAGCAAGCTTCGTAAACCGTGATGGTCTCAGAACTTTGAGACTTGTACATGCAATGCTTCCAACCATTCGCTCAACCTGCATAATTAAATTCCCTATTCAATTCTCGCCCATCGGTGACCCGATAATAAGATGTTGTTTTTAACGATAAATCAGAACATAAACAAAAAAGTTAGATCACTCCCAACAAAGTTTAACTTTGAAAAACAACACCAAATTTTCGTTCAACGTGAAAAGAAAAACACACTCAACCCAAAAATGATTGCTATTGTTCAAAACCTTCCATAGAAAGTAATAAGAAAGACTTAAGTTAATGTTTCATTTATGTTTCTTTTTTAAAAGTTAAAAAAGAATGTTATATTTTTAAAATTAAATAACAATATTTTTTTAATAGAGAAAGAAATTTCATACATCCCCTTAAAATTTAAAATTATATTATTATTATTACCTTAAAATTTAAAATTATATTATTATTATTATAAAAAAATAAATCCATTTAAAATTTAAAATTATATTATTATTATTATAAAAGAATAAATCCTTAACTTCCTTCTAACCCCGTTCATTTAAACATAAAAAGTTAACAAATGATTAAACTCTATTAATTAATTACCAACACAAAACTCATGTAAACCCCAGAACAATAGAAAAGAGAAGAACCGGGCTCTCCATAGAAGCAGCACTGGAGAACAAGGTTGGAGATGGGCAGAGAAAGTGAGGTTCTAGTCTCCTTCGACAGTCTCCGTGACAAGAACTTGATGCAACTCAAGAAGCTCAACATTGCAATCTTCTTAGTCAGATACAATGAAAAATACTATGTTGATGCCCTCTCTTCCAGAGACTTCACCAAGCTCGGTAAACTAAATCTCTTCATCATTTCATTCCTGTCTTATTCTGTTTCTCTATGTGGAATTCGGTTGTACAACACATACCCACTGGGCAGATCCAGCAGTACGTAAAACATACACTTGACCCTTAGCTTTAATAAGTTCTTTAAATGCTTTTTAATGTAAACCATGTCTTGAAATGTGCACTCAGCTTAACAAGAATAACCTAGCAAATGCTTTTCAGTAGTTGGGCATGCTCATATCCTGACTTTGTTATCCCATAATTTTCTGTAGTTTTTGGGATGTCCTTATGCACAATTGACCCTCTCAGACAGTATATTCGAATGCTTTGAACATTGAAGGCATAAGATTTGAACTGAATCAACTAGGGTTTTAGGGTTTAAGTGGGAGTATCTTTTTTTTTCTTTTCTTGTTTTCTTCAAAAGCGATTATAAAGAATGAGAAGCTGTTATAAAGAATGAGAAATTGTATTAGGAGGAAGGATGCGAGTAATAGCGTGCAATAGAATCCTGTCACGGGGAAAATGCTCCTATAGTAAGATAGCATGCAATTACAACCATCACATAGATAGAAACTACTATCCATAGAGGGATGACAAGGGACGACTCTAAAACTGTAGTTGATGATATCATTGCCGAGATCTGGGGACTTGCATCCTAAAGTCTGCTTCCAGAGTTGCAAATATTTTGGTGTCTATATTCTCTCATAAACCACAATTCTCCCAATTGTTTTTCGTTTAGGATTATTGACGACACACATAATTGGGAGAGTATTAATTCGAAATGAAACCCCATCATAGTAAGATAGGTCACTATTACAGTTACTGTGGCATTAAAATTATATTAACATAATAGAAATATTGTAAAATTGTAACAATTTGGTTTGCTTAAGAACCATAGCAGTAACAAAAAGTCCTAACTTTGAAAACTTGTTAATGGTTGCATGGGTTGTTGCGGACCTCTAAAGCCATGGTGAGAACATGGATACCTAATAAAGAGAGAGTTATGTGTGAACCCTGAGCTTTGCAAGGAAATATTTGTAAACATTGATTCTCTAGTTCAAATTACAATCAATTAAAAGAGATTCAATTTTTGAACAGTGGCCTCCATACCTATGGAAATACGATAAATTACTATTAATTCCTGCAATAATTTTGCTTCTCTTGGGGCTCTATTACTAAACAACAGAACATCATCAACAAATAAAATACGAGGTAAGAATAATGATTTTCTAATATTAACTCCTAAGATAACTCCTACTCTCCTAGCTTTAAGAATATCCCTACCTAACCCTTTAACACTCCTAAAAGTTTCTCCATTCTTCTTACCTCTTTAATTAGCGAAATGGAATCTTCTTATAATCATAAAAACCAATAAAGAAATATGTTGGTTATCCATTGGGATCTAGGGTTTTTTCTATTTTAAAATATGCTAAGACTACTTTTAACTCTTCCTTTTAGACATCTTTCACCAATAATTGACTAGCTTCCTCTGTCACAAATATTTAAAAGAAATAACTTATCTTTAGAATTTCTACTATATTTCCTTAGGATAGATCTAAATAGATATATTTCCTGAAACTTTCTGACTTTCCCTCCTTCTAGGTTCTCCTTTTCTAAAATGGTGTTAATTCTCTTCCTATGCTTCGCAAAATTATGAAAATACTTTGCATTTTTTTCTCCCTTGTCTAGCCAGACTACCCTGCACTTTATTCTCCACTATGCTACTCTTTAATCCAACATTTTTTTATTCTTAATTAAAACCTCCACCCACATTCCTCCCATACAGATCAACTAGCTTTCATTCCAATTCTTTCAGGTCCTTTTCTATATTTTTTAAATTAGTGGATGCTCAAGTTGACATTGCCTTTTTTTTCCTTCTTTAATGCTTTTGAAAATTGATAAGTTGTTGAGTCCCTTGAATTCTCATCAAAACCCACCCATTCATCGTTTACCAACTTTAGATGCTCCTTTTCCTCAAGCCAAATAGGGTTAAATTAGAATGGGTTGGTTAGATTTTGGTCCTATTTCTCTAATTGGAGTAAAATGGGCATGTGAAATAAACCCCATCCAATMTCCACCCATAATCTCACCTTTTTTGAATCACACATAAAATTTTCAACTACTAGAAAATTTTCAAGTCACTTTGAAACCCCTTCTTTACATCAAGTTGGTGAAATTTGTATGGGTTCCACATCTACAAATCTTAACTCTTTTACCTTCTATCTAAATAAATATGCCAATCTGTCAAGCTTTGTTGATGCTTCTTATACTTTAGATCTATTAAGGGTAAAATCTAAGTCTCCCTCAATAATCACCTTTTCATTCTTTATGCACTCTAGAGAAAACAAATCATCCTAGAATGGTTTCCTTTCATCATATGGATTGTAATAGTTGATCACAAAGATCTTTTGCCTTATACCATGAAATAAAAATTATGTCCAAATACCCGATGTAAGGAGAGATGATTTTAGTAATGAGATAGATTTTTTCCACCCTATTAGAACCCCCCATGAATTAACTACTACATATACAACTAGAAAAAACAGTTCCTTCATTAATGTTACCAAAATATCCATCAAATTCTTACCCTCACCCATAGTTTCATGTAACAATATCACATCCCTTCATTAATGAAAATACCCATCAACTTCTTACCCTCACCCATAGTTTCATGTAACCATATCACATCTAGTCACATCACTTACCGAGGTGTGCACAACACTACAAAATGTGCGCACCATTTATTTGATAGCAATTCTCCGTGCACTACTAAGGTGCGTGCAACACCAAAACTTAGTGCTAATGACTCACCAACCTATATGTACATTTACATTTACAATTGGTACCATGGCTCACCAACCTATATGTACAATTACATAGGGTCTGAATTAGGGACATTACATGCCCACCGCTTTAAATGCCACAAATTGCCAGTTGACACCATAGCAAGCTTCGTAAACCGTGATGGTCTCAGAACTTTGAGACTTGTACATGCAATGCTTCCAACCATTCGCTCAACCTGCATAATTAAATTCCCTATTCAATTCTTGCCCGTCGGTGACCCGATAATAAGATGTTGTTTTGAATGATCAATCAGAACATAGACAAAAAATTTAGATCACTCCCAACAAAGTTTAACTTTGAAAAACAACACCAATTTTTCGGTCAACGTCAAAAGAAAAACACACTCAACCCAAAAATGATTACTATTGTTCCAAACCTTCCATAGAAAGTAATAAGAAAGACATAAGTTAATGTTTCATTTATGTTTCTTTTTGAAAAGTTAAAAAAGAATGTTATATTTTTAAAATTAAATAACGATATTTTTTTAATAGAGAAAGAAATTTCATACATCCCCTTAAAATTTAAAATTATATTATTATTATTAACTTAAAATTTAAAATTATATTATTATTATTATAAAAAAATAAATCCATTTAAAATTTAAAATTATATTATTATTATTATAAAAGAATAAATCCTTAACTTCCTTCTAACCCCATTCATTTAAACATAACAAATTAACAAATGATTAAACTCTATTAATTAATTACCAACACAAAATGCATGTAAACCGCAGAACAATAGAAAAGAGAAGAACTTGTCTCTCCATAGAAGCAGCACTAGAGAACAAGGTTGGAGATGGGCGGAGAAAGCGAGGTTCCAATCTCCTTCGACAGTCTTCGTGACAAGAACTTGATGCAACTCAAGAAGCTCAACATTGCAATCTTCCCAGTCAGATACAATGAAAAATACTATGCTGATGCCCTCTCTTCTGGAGACTTCACCAAGCTCGGTAAACTAAATCTCTTCATCATTTCATTCCTGTCTTATTATGTTTCTCTATGTGGAATTAGGTTTTACATCACATACCCACTGGGTAGATCCAACAGTGCGTAAAACATACACTTGACCCTTAGCTTTAATAAGTTCTTTAAATGCTTTTTAATGTAACCCATGTCTTGAAATGTGCACTCAGCTTAACAAGAATACCCTAGCAAATGCTTTTCAGTAGTTGGGCATGCTTATATCCCGACTTTGTTATCCCATAATTTTCTGTAGTTTTTGGGATGTCCTTATGCACAATTGACCCTCTGAGACATTATATTCGAATGCTTTGAACATTGAAGGCAGAAGATCTGAACTGAATCAACTAGGGTTTTAGGGTTTTAGGGTTTAAGTGGGAGTATCCTTTTTTTGCTTTTCTTGTTTTCTTCAAAAGCTATTATAAAGAATGAGAAGTTGTTATAAAGAATGAGAAATTGTATTAGGAGGAAGGATGGGAGTAATAGTGTGCAATAGAATCCTGTCATGGGGAAAATGCTCCTATAGTAAGATAGCTTGCAATTACAACCATCACATAGATAAAAACTACAATCCATAGAGCGCTGACAAGGGACGACTCTGAAACTGTAGTTGATGATATCATTGTCGAGATCTGGGGACTTGCATCCTTAAGTCTGCTTCCAGAGTTGCAAAGATTTTGGTGTCTATATTCTCTCATAAACCACATGTCTCCCAATTGTTATTCGTTTAGGATTATTGACGACACACACAATTGGGAGAGTATTAATTCAAAATGAAACCCCATCACAGTAAGATAGGTCACTATTATAGTTACTGTGGCATTAAAATTATATTAACATAATAGAAATATTGTAAAATTGTAGCAATTTGGTTTGCTTAAGAACCATAGCAGTAATAGAAAGTCCTAACTTTGAAAACTTGTTAATGGTTGCATGGGCTATTGCGGACCTCCGAAGCCATGGTGAGAACATGGATACCTAATAAAGAGAGAGTTATGTGTGAACCCTGAGCTTTGCAAGGAAATATTTGTAAACATTGATTCTCTAGTTCAAATTACAATCCATTAAAAGAGATTCAATTTTTGAACAGTGGCCTCCATACCTATGGAAAAACTATAAATCTCTATAATTTCCTGCAATAATTTTGCTTCTATTGGGGCTCTATTACTAAACAAGAGAACATCATCAACAAATAAAATATGAGGTAAGAATAATGATTTTCTAATATTAACTCTTAAGATAACTCCTACTCTCCTAGCTTCAAGAATATCCCTACCTAACCCTTTAACACTCCTAAAAGTTTCCCCATTCTTCTTACCTCTTTAATTAGCGAAATATAATCATAAAAACCAATAAAGAAATATGTTGGTTATCCATTGGGATCTAGGCTTTTGTCTATTTTAAAATATGCTAAGACCACTTTTAACTCTTCCTTTTAGACATCTTTCACCAATAATTGACTAGCTTCCTCTGTCACAAATATTTAAAAGAAATAACTTATCTTTAGAATTTCTACTATATTTCCTTAGGATAAATCTAAATAGATATATTTCCTGAAACTTTCTGACTTTCCCTCCTTCTAGGTTCTCCATTTCTAAAATGGTGTTAATTCTCTTCCTATGCTTCAAAAAATTATGAAAATACTTTGCATTTTTGTCTCCCTTCTCTAGCCAAACTACACTGCACTTTATTCTCCACTATGCTACTCTTTAATCCAACAATTTTTTATTCTTAATTAAAATCTCCACCCACATTCCTCCCATACAGATCAACTAGCTTTCATTCCAATTCTTTCAGGTCCTTTTCTATATTTTTGAAATTAGTGGATGCTCAAGTTGACATTGCCTTTTTTTACCTTCTTTTATGCTTTTGAAAATTGATAAGTTGTTGAGTCCCTTGATTTCTCATCAAAACCCACCCGTTCATCGTTTACCAACTTTAGATGCTCCTTTTCCTCAAGCCAAATAGGGTTAAATTATAATGGGTTGGTTAGATTTTGGTCCTATTTCTCTAATTGGAGTAAAATGGGCATGTGAAATAAACCCCATCCAATCTCCACCCATAATCTCACCTTTTTTGAATCACACATAAAATTTTCAACTACTAGAAAATTTTCAAGTCA
>ML797173.1:282118-294143 GCA_009831015.1 Picea engelmannii | reverse complement strand
CTGGCGTCTATCTTGAACTCTTGCAGTCAGAGGGTAGACAGTTGATGAGTGTGTCGTCTTAAGCTCATGCTCAGGTCCAGCAAGTGACTAATGTATGTGGTGTCATCTTTGAGGAACCTTTTGATGTCTAGCTGGAATCCTACTGACCAGCCCACTTGCTGCCAGTCCATGAATGACTGGTAAAGACCCCTAAACCGCCTGCATGTCCTGTCAAGGAAGCAGCCCTTGTTTATGCACTTGTAAATTCACCTCTGTGCTTCCTGAAGATTCAGAATGGCTTTAAACTTTCCTCTGGCCTGGTTGCCAGAGAATCAACAGCAATGACCTCCAACGCCATTTGGACTCGAGAAAGATGTGCCCTTTCCACTATCAGGGAACAATGCGACAGCTTATTGGAGTTACTTATTAAATCAGAAATTCCCAAGAGTACTAGATTTACTTATCAAATCTAAAGACCCAAGAAAGGTATCAGTCGATTTCTTTTTCTTAGGCATGCTCATATCCTGTACATAGCTATCTTAGTGACACATCACACCACTCAATATAGTCAGATTAGTTAGATTAGCTATTTTCCGCAGTCTTCCATCATAATAGTCTCTGAAAATTTCCTTGAAGTATGTCCCGGGCTAATTTAAGATTGAACAAAATTTATTTCAACATTCAAACTTTTGAGCTTAATAAGCTGCAGCCGAAAAATGTAAAGTTATGAATCACTGGTAATTAAACTTTGCCCTTTTATCTGTTAGTGGGGAGTAGCCCTTGCGTTGAAGTTGGGAAGTTTTCTTATGGCCTTTTGCTTGATGTTTGTTTTGTTTCTGGCAGCCTATTACAGTGACATTTGTGTTGGGTCAATTGCTTGTCGTCTCGAGAAGAAAGAGGGTGGAGGAGTACGTGTTTACATCATGACATTGGGTGTGTTGGCTCCGTATCGAGGGCTTGGAATAGGTATCAATGTATTTGCATTTTTCCATGATCTTTGTTAACTGATGACTGGCGGTTGTGCTGCTTGTATATTGTACTCAAAATTTGTTATCTTCTAATCCTTTTGTAGGATCGAAATTGCTGAAGCACTGTTTGGATCTCTGCTCTCAAGATTTGAGCATCGTGGAGATTTACTTAAATGTACAGACAAACAATGAGGAAGCTATATCTTTCTACAAGAAATTTGGCTTTGAAATAACGGAAACCATTCAGAATTATTACATTAATATCGATCCTTCTGATTGTTTTGTCTTAACTAAGATCGTGAATCACTCTCCGAAGGCAAAGGGTGCCTCTTGAATTAAGATTGGAGGTGTTTTTACTTTGGGTTTGCTATAAAGCAAACCCCGAAGCATTAATTTTGGCAGTAAATATTCACGTGAGCATGTAGTGTCAACCCCAAAATTACTGTGAAATGAGGCAAAGTTGCGCAGAATTTGAATTTTTGGGGCAATCATAATAGTTTATTATTTGGAACCTCACAGCATCTTTTTGAGTTTTGCATTTTACAGTCTATTGAGGAACAAGGTTATATGTTTGAATTGTACTGTTTATAGAATAGCTCATATGGTTTTACATCAGTTTTCAAAGCATTTCCAATGTTAGTTTTAAATTTACCTTGCAGAATCCTCCATCATTACATGTCTTAGTTTTAAATTTATCTTGCAGAATCCTCAGTCATTACACGTCTGGGACATTTCATTTAGGTATGTCAACTTCATTTTCTTCAAGACAAAATACTCAATCAATATAAGAAAATGGTTGTAGATTGAGAGTGCTAAAACAGTACTCCTTATGGTCTTGGGAAGTGTGTTAGCTGGCTCTTGCTAGATGTCAATCGTCAAACTCAGGCCAATTTCTACCATGGAAGGATTTCTTTCTCTATGTGATTTCCTTCAGTAAAGAGAACGAGCAGAAGTGCACGTTTGCAGGAAATGGTGATGCAAATAATAATAACAAGCTGTTAGCAGAAATTTAGTTTTATTTTGTTTTGTATCCTGTAATCAATAACCTGAAAGATATTAAGAGCAAGTTTAAACCCAGCCACCCTTAATGATTTCAGAAAGGCAGACAAAAGGGCCAACCTACGATTAACAATTCACATGAAAAGTAAGAAAATAGAAAAAAATTCAAATGCTTACAGTGAACCTTGATTGCTTGCCAATGGAAGATATCTTGGCATTTGAATCAGCAGATGATTGTTTGATTCTGTCCTTGATAATATGAATAATACAGAAAATAGACGATGATAACCTACTCCATTATCGTTATGCAAATGATTCTTTGATATGTCATTCACAAACAACTGTGTGCTCTTCAGTCCGTTTGGTTTATTATAGAAATGTACGGATTTTTTTTTAGCATTCACGTTATATCCAGGGACAAAGTTTGGAAATTGTGTTTTCTGCTGTGCCACTGGTTTTCTTAGTCTTCTCCTATTACTAATTTCATTTCAGATTGTTTTGTTATGAAAAACTTTCTACATTTAATCAGAACTTACAAGATGCTGTTATCATAGACGGATCTAGATAATGGGTTTAAGGGCACAAGCCACTTTATGTTGGGTGAGGGTTAGTAGTGCTTTAAAAATATCTGACTCCACATCCCTTTGCAAGCCACTAATCTTCCTTCTAGAAACATGGATGAATTTATCATAGGTTCTTCTAGAACTATTTTATAATTATATTTCATTACTAACGATAAATTTGTGCTTTTGAGAATCCCTTGCCATAGTCCTTTTCAGTTTTTAACCTGCTATATGTTTAAACCCCCCTGGTATTGCAGGTTTTGTTCCACTAGAAGTTTTCAGCATATTATACGGCAGATGTACAAGGTGCTATTTCGGGAAAACAGTGAAGTTGGCCCTGTGAGATCGGTATTTCTTGAGATTTTCGATTTTGCCCTCCAGATTTGCATCCATTCCTTCCAAATGAGTTGTAGATTTTGATAAATGGTTGTTTGTTTAAACAGCAAAACTAGAGGCATTAGAAGCTTCTTATGATGTCTTTTTACAGCGAATTGTCAAACTGAGTCATGTGTATCCCAAACTTCACTTAAATCAGAGGTTAAATTTAAGTATTGCATGACAGTGGAAGGCTACCCTTCAGGAGCTTATGCAGCATAAAGCAACACAAGTGAAAACGGTGTTGAGAATGCCCTGACGCCCTGTAGAATTCTTCTTTTAACAAATATATTTCCTGTTGTGTGAAGAGATGCATGTATCTGACTGTAATTGATTGTGCATATCTTCCCAGAGGGCTGGGGCTCTTCTACCAATTCCAGAGGGCTCTTCATAAAAGTTGGGGTTTTACACATAGAAACGTTAGGAGTTTAGGAATCCCACTAGAAAATTGAGGGGCCCTGCAAACTCCCGAATTTGTCAGCTGGTCTCCAGGAACTATTGTAATCATAGCTTTATCTTTGAAGCCTTAACTAGAAACATTCAGTCATGCAGGGCCCTCACTAGCTCTTGCATTGCGCTTAATTTCTCCTGCTTGTATGAACCTTGCCAAATCCATCCCAAGTTAACCGCCATCAGTATTTCGTATAAAGGTTAAAGTAGGAAACTTTGGAGGCTGATGATCATTGTTCTGAATACATGGCTTTTGGATGGCCTAGAAATCTTCTAAGGCTTTCCATGGTATAGGTTGAAATGTGTTGTAGCCAAGGTGTGCAGGTGAGCTTGTTTTAAATTTGGGTCCAAATGGGTGCGTGTGGGGAGGGATATATATTTGAAAGGATAAAATTGGAAAACAATAAATTACAGAAATAAGGATGTAGAAATGTAAAAGTTAAGGAAAACATAAAACAATATTAACTATGATAATGATGGATACAATCACTAACCCAAACCTAGTTTGACATTCATGATTTAGATTTCAAATTTTCAGATCCAATGATTCATACTTTGATACTGTAGTCATAATTTTAGATTTAGAGATGACTACAAAACATGGTCTCACTTATGAGACATAAAACACCAATGGCTGGTTATCAGTGATGCCAACAATTAAGTATTCTTCATATTTTATGTCCTCTAGATCCCAAGTGAAGATGCTTTGCAAGAACTTATGGCTCTCAAGTCGTGTCTTATATTTCTTCCCCAAAGCCATCGAGTGGGATCTTTTTACTAGAGCACACACATTATCCTATTTAAATTTGCCCCATTTCATAGGGCCTCATCTATACAATGGTTCTTTCCAATCAAGGAAATGTCCTGTACTATGAATGTAAACAAAGTTTTCTTGATTTTTAGATCTCAGTGAGGTTTCTTCATTAAATAAATAAACTCTTAGTGCTCAAGCTAAGGAACTCATTGCTTGTGAGAGTGGTCATATAATGAATGCTTGTAGCTCTTGGCACGGGCACCATGATTTTGCCACCATTGTATTGGGTCTTTGCCACAACACTTATCACAGAATGTCAATTGTGACAACTAGCATCATCCACATGAAAATAAAGCAATTTGGAGTTGAACCAGGGATGTTTCCTTTGTCATTAATCTTTTCATGGCCTCTTTGTTACTTAAAGGAGACCTCTTCTTTGCTTGCTCAATATCATACAATTTTGGAGTTAAGTTTGTGATAGTGGTTACCCAAGTCAAATGGTAAACCTCATCATAAGATACACACTCCAAATTTTGTGGGGTGGATGCTAGGGGAAAGGTAGGGCTCCATCCCACATTGGAGTGTGGGATTGAAGCACCCAATGATGAGTTTGGGTCAAGTGTGTGAACGTAGTTATTCACTTTGTAGTTATTCACACTCGGTAGTTATTCACACTTTCCTTTTGGTTCAGGGGTGGGCTTTTATTAAGCAATAGTTCACAATTTTCAAGACTAGATGTACAAACACTAATATTTTCTTAGATAATATTGTTTTGTATATTAACATTTCATTTAGAAGATGGAAAATGATCTTTATTGGGAAATTCAAGGGCATTTTCCCAACCTTCTTCACACAATTAATGTGTGCTTATCTTTTATAAATGCAACCATTACATCTCTAAATATTGTAGTTACAATTTCAACGGAATTTAGGGTTTTTATTGTATAATCTTTATATTATTTTGTTCATTGTTTATACTTTGTATTATTGTTGCAATATCAATGGAATTTAAGTTTTTTTGTTGTATAATCTAAACCATACTTTTTGTGTTAAAGTATTTCGATGTGCTCATTTCACCATAGACAATATCACTATTGTCACCCAACCATAGGCATGCAGCCACCCTCGAGCACCTTAACCTTTGTTAGATAGAATGATTCCATAAAGCCATACTAGAACCAACAAATAAACCTTAGCTGCAATAGTGGCACGAGATGGAACTAGGAAACACCATCCAATTGCAGCAACAACACAAAACAAGGACAATAATCAAGTGCAGCAGTTGCAGTTGCACTTTTTAGGCTACCACCAAGAATATCACCAATAATACCACCAAGAAATACTAGAAGGTAGGGTGCATATCTTAGGCTAGATAGTGCTAGAGAGAAGGACCAAGAAACACCTTAGATGATCCACCTTCCTTTCTTGCAGCTGCAACTCCAAACTTGCACTATACCTTTCTGAGAGAGTGAGTGAGGTGTGTGTACAAATGAGCTAGAGCATCTCCTATTTATAGTGGTTCTTGTCACCTATCCGGGTCGACTTGTCTTTCTGGAAGATAATACATTTATATTATTTATTCTATTGAGCCGACTTGTCTTCTAGGGCTTTTACACATCTGTTTAGGGTTTCTCTTGCTTTCAGAATATTCTATTCTAGCCAAAGGTTACACATGGAGGTTAATACTTCCCACAACTACCATAATATCAAAACTCCCTCATAGCTAGGGAGGTATTAATTGTAATGGTCTCAAACACATCCATCCATTTCACATGGTACGAGCAAGGCTCACAGTCTTGCAAACCATTCTACATGTAGCATCATCATAGCCACACAAACTATCTCATGATCACACAAATCAAGTCACGAGCATCATCATCACTATCCATCTAGCTGGCAATCGCCTCCATCACTACTGGTTGGAACACTAGCCTAGAAAACACCTTCAACACTATTGATAGTCTCCATGGCAATCATGTAGTAGTACATAGTTACTACAATGCCATCCTATAGATCACAACAATGTCGATCCATAGTAGTACACAACTGCTATCTAATGGTACACAACCACTTCTAGTAGCTCACAACTACTATCCAGTGACACAATCACTACAAGTGGAACACATCCACCACAATAGTACATAACCACTGTCCATAGGCCCACAGTCGCCACTGCAATCAACTGATAGCTACACAAGCTATCACCATGCAGTACAACAATCTTCTGGCATTAAATCATATCATCGTCTGCATCATCTCTCGAGGCCATACTCCATCTAAGTAATCAGGCATGATGTTGAATAAGTCATGTGTGGGACTCAACGCACTCAACATAGTGTCTCACATAAGTCACTCACTCAACAGAGTGATATAGGGACCATTCTTCCTATCCTAGTCATTGCTTGTGACACATGAAGAATGACTGTCCCAACAGATGCTGAAAATCCATGCCATGGGCTATAAGGACCATTCTTCTAATCCAGACATACGTCCTAGAAGAATGACTGTCCTCCTAGATGCCGAAAGCCATACCATGGGCTATAGGGACCATTCTTCTAATCCAGACATATGTCCTAGAAGAATCATTGTCCTCGACCATTTTCCCCCCTCTGGCCACTACTGTGAACTTAGGGAAAATGTATGTCATGTACCAATCTCCCCACTCTGGTCACTACTGTGAACTCAGGGAGACATACCATTCTACCTGACTGGGCAAAGCCCTAGGATAATAGCTATCCTGGACCATTCTACCTGTCTCGACAATGCCATGGGAGAAAATTTGTCCATGGTACATCAACAATTTGTCAACCTGGACCATTCTCCACAGGGAGAATGTTAGTCCATCAACAATCCGTTCTGCCTTGACCATTCTCCACCTAGAGAATGTTTGTCCACCAACAAACTGACTATCCATGATGCCATATAACAACACTCCCTCCCAACCGAAGAAGTCACCACCTCCCTTTCAACCAAGGGAGTTATCTCCACAAGTCCCATCTTGTCCCGTAAGTATGCAAACTTTATCTTGGACAAAGGCTTCGTCAAAATATCAACTGTCTGCTCATCGATGGAGATGTACTGGAGAATCACTTCTCGCTTCTGGACTTTCTCACAGAGGAAATAATACTTGATCTCAATGCACTTTGACCTATCATGGAACATGAAGTTCTCTTAAAGCTTCACACAACTCTGATTATCACATTATATCACAATCGTATCCAACACTTGATCAAATAGTCCAGAAATCAGCGTATAGAGCCATACTGCTTCCCTACAAGCATCACAAGCTGCAATATACTTTGCTTTTGCAGTGATGAGTGCAACAAACTAATGTTCCCTGCTAGCCCATGGTATCATAGCAGAGTCCAAACTGAAACATATACCAGAAGTACTCTTTCTTTCATCTGCACTCCCTGCCCAATCCGAATTAGTAAATCCATGCAGTTGTATGTCACTGTTTGAGGCATATCTCAAACCATAATTTAGTGTCCCACAAAGATATCTCAAAAAATGCTTTGCAACTATCCAATGCTCATGTCTAGGTTCCACCTGGAACTGGCTCAACATGTTCACATCAAAGCAAATGTCCAGCCATGTATTCACCAAATACGTCAATGAGCCAATCAATTGTCGGTATAGGGACGAGTCTACTAGATCAGAGTCTCTCAGCTTCTTCAGATTTGTCACCATGAGAGTTTTTATGGATTTGCAATCTATCATCCCGAACTTCTGAAGGATCTTTACAACATACTTCTCTTGCCCCAGGAAGATTTCACCATGCTTTTGCCATACTTCTAGTCCCAAATAATAATGCACGAGACAAAGATCCTTCATATCAAATTCAGAGGCTATCTCCCTCTTACACTGAATAATGAGAGGCTCTGCACCTCTCAGAAATAAATCATTAACATATAGTAGCAGGATCACAGGTGCATCATTCACAACCTTGTAATAAGGATATGGATCAACATAGCTCTTGGAAAATCCAAGTCTCGTCAAGTAACTGCCAATTCGTGCATACCAATCTCTTGGAACTTGCTTGCATCCATACAAGGCCTTCTTCATACATGGGTTTCTCTCGGGTGTACCTCAAAACCTTGAGGTTTCTCTATGTATACTTCTTCCTCAATTACTCCATTGAGCAAAGCGGTCTTTACATCCATTTGATGTAAATTCCAACCCATGGATGTTGCAAGAGATATGATGGCTCTAATAGAGGTGTATCTGGCAACTGGGAAAACGTCTCATCATAGTCTTCTCCCTCCTGCTGGGAGAACCCTCTAGCCACAAATATTGCCTTGTATTTATCGATACTCCCATCTACTGCATGTTTTATTTTGTAAACCCATTTTGAAGTGACTACAGACGTTCCTTCAGGTCTAGGCACAATTTCCCATACATCATTCTTCATGATGGATTGATATTCTTCCATCATAGCTTCCTTCCATTCTTTCTTCTTGATTGCTTCTTCAAAGGTGGAAGGTTTTGCATTGAGATGTTATGGAGAACATGTAGTTTCTTCCTTGGGACCATCATGTTCTTCTTAATCGTTGGGATCCATGTAATCTTCTATAGATTTCCTGAAGCCAATCTTTTCATCAAAAGTCACATCTCTGCTGATTTCAACCTTCTGTTGACCTGGGACATAGATTTTGTAATCTTTTGATGACTCACTATATCCAACGAATATGCCTTTCTTTCTTGAAGGTTCCAACTTCTTTCTTTTGTCCTTTGGAACATGAATATAGACAGGACAACCAAAGATCCTCAAGTGTTCAACACTTGGCTTCTTTCCGGAGAAAGCTTCTTCTAGAGTCATGTTCTTCAATATACGATGATGACTTCTATTATGAACATATATGGCTGTCATAGCTGCTTCTCCCCATAAAAACATGGACGGGTTTTGGTCATTCATCATTGCCTTAACAAATTCTTCAATGGATCGGTTCTTTCTCTTTGTCACACCATTATGTTGAGGATTATGTGGGACAATTAGCTCCCTCCTAATCCTGACTGCTTTACAAAAGGCAACGAGCTCCTTGGAGGTGTATTCTCCTTCATTATCGAACCTCAAGATCTTTATCTGCTTATTGCGGAGGTTGACATTGGTCCACACACATTTGAGTGTATTAGATCCAAAACTCCTTTTGCTTTACACACTTCCTTTAGAATTGGTACTTGGTGAGATAACTTGTCTCACCACTTGATGGAGTCATCTGCTCCATGTTTGCAACTTTCACTGTAGCTCCTTCTTAGAGCTATCGCCTATGACCTCGGAACAAGAACAATAGAAGAAAAAGTATCTCCAATAGCATTTTCATAAGAACATATCTATGGTAACAAGGATGGTAGTCATCATAGATTTACCAAGGTGACATGCCCATGAGAAAAACAAGAAATAGATATTGGAAACTACTACAATGAACATGGTTTCAAGTCCTCTTACAAAAGTGCACTGATTATAAGGGGCACTACAAAGACAAGCTGGTTTCAAGGTGTACATGTTGTTATTTTAGTTTTAAATATTTGAATAGTTTAGATATCATTGCTTGGTCTTTCTAGTTTTCTTTAATTAAAACCTCTACATTTATAGAGAGAATTTCATTCAAGTGATATGCCACCTAGTCAGATTCTAAGGGGTAACTAGTAATAATTCATCCTACTAGGAACCTCAATTAAGGAGATGAAGCACGCTCAATATCAAACATCTCAGAAACCAATATTCATTATGCAAAAGAGACCCATGGTTTCAGAACACTAATAGGTTAAGCATATTTTTCTATACAAGTCATATTGTGTCATTCATATTTTTGCATGCAAATCAATTATATAGTTCCAATCATATGATTCTAAGGGGTAACTAGTAATAATTCATCCTACTAGGAACCTCAATTAAGGAGATGAAGCACGCTCAATATCAAACATCTCAGAAACCAATATTCATTATGCAAAAGAGACACATGGTTTCAGAACACTAATAGGTTAAGCATATTTTTCTATACAAGTCATATTGTGTCATTCATATTTTTGCATGCAAATCAATTATATAGTTCCAATCATATGATATCAAAGTATAAATAGTACATACTAAGCCTAAAACTAAAGGTTATGATGATGCATTTTGTATCGAACATGTTAATTTCAACAATTTCAAAAACATGGAAGGCATGTGATACCTTAGGTGAGAATGAGCATGCCAAACAAAAGGATTGGGTCAACAATCACCCTTAGAGTATAAGTAGGCTAACATTGTATTATAACATTTTGTCCCCATAGATACGAAGTTGTGATTGCATTGTAAAGGGAAGGAAATGATTAACATTCCACAACTTCTACATCCCCATGCTACATGCAACAACAAGAGTTGTGTAGGAGATGGAAAATTATGCCCATGTAATGTAGTGACACTCTACTTCTACTTCCTCCTTTGGATCGTCCCTACTCACTGCCCAGGTGGACACTCTTGGGCCATTTCTTCAACAACATAGCCCTTAACTACTTCATGATACATTACACTCATCAATTTGCCAAGGCTTAGATTGTACAAACCAGAGATCCACATGAATCGTAGACTGTGGAGACTATTGACCTAGGCACATGTCTCCTTTTCCCCACCAATTCATATTTTTTTGGGTTCCAACTATAGCTTTTGTAAGACAATCCACCCACGTAGTGGATGAGTGCACATGCCTGCATGACACAAGGAAACATTACATGTTGGTTCATTTAATTTCTTCTAATGGTCTGCTATATGGTTCTAGCTTCCCTAACTGGATCATTAACACTAAATTTGCCTCCATTAAAAGCAAACAATCATCTATTAACACCTTCTTTAGGAGAGCAGTGGTGGGTATTTCTAGTCTTGATTGTGAAGGAAACATTTTTGTCGGATCACAATTTGGTGGGATAATCTTTGTGTGCAAGTCCACAGACTGAGCAAATGTACAATGAAAGTTTATCCTAATTTCTTCCGATACTAGAGGGTGTTGTATCAGAGGAAGATGCTTTAGTCTTCTTCCAAAAAGCATTTTTGAGCTTCCTCTTTCTCAACGGTGCCATCCTTCCCATTCTAATCGCCTTTAACACGTGTAGCTCCATTCCAGGGAGCATGGACATGTTTCTTGGTGTGACCCATCGAGCAGTTACGGACGACCAAGTTGTGCTTGTCTATGTGTGGCACAACATATTGTTATTGAAAGTTTTGTTAACTTGGATAATGCTACATTTTGCAAAGCAATACGAAAATGGGGACACTTTCCATATAAATCAGGATATTTGATATACCTCAAGATCATGAAGTGTTGTTTTTTTAAATAGTTAATTATATATTAATTAGTATAAAAAAGTACATTCTATTAGGCTATTTCTTATGATTCTACTTGTTTATATTCAATATTAACAGATTTGTTCATGATCACATTATAACTATTTAGCTCATAGGATTTGGATATAACAATATGAAGTTAACAAAAGTTGTTCTTAAGACAAAATTTGTCATCCAAGATCTACATTACCACCCTCTGCATCTCGCTTTTCTATGTGGAATGCAAAGGTTTTCATGATGCCCCCTTTCTTTGCATTCCCCCACCTTTCCACATTGTCACCCCCGCATCTTGCATTCCAAAAATTCTATGTGGAATGTGGAGGTTCTTGATCCGCTCCACTTCCTTCACCTTCTACATTCTTGCATCCCTCATTTTTCTTCCAAATGACCTTTTTTTTATTCCACTTCCTGCACTTCGCTTCCAAATTCCACATTTTTATATATGGAATGTGGAGGTTCTCACGCTGTCCCATTTCACTTCTGCACTCAATTCACATCTTGTATTTTTCTTCCACATGGCCCTTCTGTTTATTTCACATCATTCCTTTCACTTCCATATTTCTCGGTTTTCTATGTGGAATGCAAAGGTTCTCATGATGTCTCCTTTCTTACC
>ML797173.1:242287-282046 GCA_009831015.1 Picea engelmannii | reverse complement strand
TCCCCCCTCCTTCTGGGTTGTTTGTCCCACATACCACATTCCAAAAATTTCAATGCAGAATGTGGAGGTTCACGTGCCACTTAGTTTCCTCCACATCCTTCACCTTCTGCATTCTCACATCTTGTATTACACTTCCTCCTAGCCCTTGTGTTTATTCCAAATTGCAAGTGGCACTGCATATAGTGGATGCATATATAGTCATCCTTTAGGGTGGTTGCTTCTAAGTTATCCCAACTTACATCCAAATCTTGAGTGGCCAACGACATTTCCTCATTTACATCCAAATCTTGAGTGGCCAACGACATATCCTCATTGGTTAGTCTGTCCACCAGACTATTTGCTTTGCACTTTACATTGAGGGGAATGATTACTGTGATGAGTGAAAATTTGTTGGAAATTCTTTCCAAGCCCGAGGAGAGTCTCCAATCGTGCGTGAGCTTGTTAACTTGGGTGCCATTCAACATTCGTTTGAATTCATTCACCAATATGAGAGAGTCCCCTTCCACTATCAACTTGTCATACCTATGAATGGAGGCACTGAGAAGGCCCTTTTCTAGAGCTGCTAGCTCAGTTACATTATTGGTTTCTAGGAACCGTGTAAACACCCTAAGGATATGACCAGAGGAGTCCCTAAAAACTCCTAATCCCAATGGGACTGGGTTTCCTTTCAAGGCACAATCAAAATTGAGTTTTATAAAGTCAAAGGTGGGGGAGACCATGGTTCAGTGGATTTGGCTTAAGATGGTGCCTTCTCCAAAAGTTTCCTAGGGTCAATGTCCCAAATACAAAGAATTCTCTATTCACCATCAAAACATTTTTTTTTCTTTCAACTGACTAGGAGAAAGAATGGATAGTTTCTCTTATGTTTTGAGATATTTCCACCAATAATATCTCCCCTCCCCTTTTCTCATCTCTAAATATATGTTGATTATGATCTTTCCAAATCTCCCTTAGAAGAAATCTTGTTAGAAGCTACCAAAATTTGTTTAGGATCTAGTTTTCAAATGGGAAGGAGTGCCACTCTTCTGTGTTTTCCCAAATGCCATTCATTTTTATGTTTGTTTCCATGAAGGTTGTAGCACAACAATCCCACAAAATTTATGCTTGTGTGCATTGGTTAAATAAATGTTTTACTGACTCCGCCTCTTGATTGCATGTGAAGAAGGATGGTTCTTCAAATCCTCTCATTTGAATCTTATTCCAAGTCAAAAATTTCTTTCTTGCAAGCAACCAAAGGAATATGGAGACTTTTATCCATGTCCTAGGGGCCTAGACTCGTTGACAAATATTTTCTCTTTCAAGAGAGTTGTGCCCTACCTCTAAATTGTAAGCTTCTTTAACTAAGAATATCCCTCCTCTAGTTTGGCCCCAACGAACACTGTCCCAACCCTCCTTAAATTTGATTTTTCTTCTTTTTAGTTCTTCTCCTAAGAGGTCTATACCCTCTTGTGGGATTGGTGGAGGCCAACTTTCTCTTGATTCCCAAGTTCTCCATCCATTATGGGTTGTGCCCTATGTCTCCTCTCAATACCAACTGAGGAAATATTAGTGCCAAGAATGGAAGAGGTTTCTAGTTTATGTAAAGACACAGGGCACAACCCATAATAAATGGAGACCAAGTATTTGAGACCAACTTCGAAATATCCTAGCTAAAAGGAGAAAAACTGAGAAATGTTATACCTCCAAATCTGAGAGCCCCCAAGTGATTAGGGAGGATTTTTTCCTGTTTATTTTCATAGTTGTGGCTTTCCAAAAGAGGTTCAATAATTATTGGAGATTGTCCATTGATTCCCTTACACCTTCGCAAAAAATGAGGATATTGTCTACAAAGAGAAGGTGAGTGATGGTATACAGAAGTTGCCTTCAACAATCTACTAAGTCCTTCAACCACCATAAGGAGGAGGGGAGGGGACATGGGGAAGATTTGTCTTATTCTTTGTTTAGCTTTAAAGAAAGGGGATGTTGATCCATTGATAAGGGTGGCAAAGGAACCTAAGCTGATGTAGCTTATAATCCAAGTCACAAAGGCATGGTTGAATCTTAGGTGGATAAGTAGTCTAAGATATAGTCGTCTTACTCTATCAAAGGCCTTAGAGAGATCCACTTTTAATGCAAAGGTTTTCAGATTCCCAATTTTAATGGAGTGCAATCCTTCTTGGGCTACTCCTACCACTTCATGGATCTGTCTCCCTTTCAGGAACCAAATTGCTCCTGGGAAATGTGCCTTGAGAGGATGCTTTTTAGCCTTCTTGAAATAAGTTTGGATATAGTTTTATACACACAATTATATAGAGAGATAGGCTTGAAGATTTCAAAATTTTAAGGGTTAACTAGCTTGGGAATCAATGCTAGGAAGGTTGAGTTAAAAAAAACAAGAGTTTGACCTATGGAGTGAGAGTGCTCAACAACCTTCTTCCCAAAAATAACTCAATAAGAAGCCCATCTAGACCTGGAATTTTATCCTTTTGAAAGCTCTGTAAGGTGCTGAGAAGTTCATCTTTGGAAATTTATTCCATCAAAGATCTATTTTCTTTAGGGTTTATGAAGCTTGGAAAGAAGATGGAAACCTTAAGGATAACATCGATGGTGGCTCTAGCTTCTTCTTTAAAAAAAGTGCCAAAGTAGTGCACACCTTCTGCTTCCATATTTGTGAATGAGGGAACTCTAGTCCCATCCGTCCTCTCTATTCCCCAGATCTTGTTGATGTTCTTTTGATTGTTTGCAAAATGGTGAAAGAATTTTGGGTTTTCATCCCCAACATTCAGTTGGATCACTCGACTCTTTATTCTCTTTTCCTTTTCTTTATCAAGCACAAGTTTCCTCCTATTTTCCACAAGAGACTTGATTTCATTTTTCTCGGAGTTTGAGAGAAACCCATGCTCCTCTCCCCGATAGCATCGTTTCAATTTAGCCTCAATTTCCTCTAGCAATTTCCAATAATTTTTACATTTTTTCTTGTACCAAATATTAACCGCTTGCTTTGCTCTCTTAAGATTTTGTTGAAATGGCAAGGGAGAGAAACACCCTGATCAAGATTTATTATATGTTTTAAAATTTTTAATAGAATAAAAATGATTCATATTATGAAAAATTATATAAATTAATTACAATAATTTGTTATATAAAATATGAATATTAAAATTATTATTATTATTTTTAAATTGATTTTTTTTTTTATAATAATCAAGACTACCACCTCGATGTATAGGTGTATCATTATTTCCAAAGATAAACTTCCATTTTCCACCAAATATCTTTAAGCCTTTGATAGTTGACCTATTTCTTTGATAGTTACCTATTTCTTAATGTACTAGAAAAATGAATTTCTAAACAATAAAAACAATTTATAATCCAAAACCAATAATTATTTAAATTATGTAATACAAATATTAAAATATTACATGTGGAGAATATTTTTCTAAACAATAAAAACAATTTAAAGTTATAATCCAAGACCAATAATTATTTAAATTATGTAATACAAATATTAAAATATTACATGTGGAGAATATATTTTCCTTTCATGTCAATGGGAAAAAGTTAATAGGTGTGTAATATAGGGATAAAGCTCCAAAGAAGGATAAACGAATGTCTCGATGGATCTATTAAAGTAAATATGTTATGAAAGTTAAAATTGAATTATGGTTTATTTTTTTTAGTTTAACTAAAATTAATAATTTTCGATGTGATTTTGTTTGTGTACTTTTATTTAGAATAGAAATTAACAAATTTGCATGTTAAGTTGGTTTTTAATTATTATTATTATTATTATTATTATTATTTTATGATTATGCATATTTCTTTTATATAATTTTTTTATATAATTTTTATATTAAGTTGATTTTTAATATTTTTATTTAAAAAAATAGAAATGAATAATTGTATTCATTTTTAAAAGATTAAAATAATTTATTTATAAAAATATGTAAATATAATAAGAAAATTTAAAATTGTCCACTAAAAATAGTAATACAAATTTTTGAAAACGCATTGACTAGTATAGAATCTAACACATTAATCTATAACAATCAAACTTTGTATTAAATATTCTAATTATAAAAGAAACGTTATCTTATGAAGATCCTCCCCAAGAGACTTCATCTTCATCATCTTCTTCCATCCCTGGTGTTAGGTGGGTTGCAAGTGGGGAAATCATGTCTTTAAATTGCTCCCACCTCCTTTGAGTGATATATAACCCAATACAAAGGTCATTGAGCTTGTTGTAGTGGACATTCAAAGTGGCCCAAGATTCTTCCTTCCATCTCTAGGTCACCACATAATGATTTAGGACTTCAATTTTGACAAACTCCAACATGTAATCCATTTCCTTATTCATGGATTGCATATGTGCTAGCACTAATACTAGTTGAACCTGGAAATATTCAATGGCCTCTTTTTTTTTATTATTCTTCTATCCAACTTCACACATCCTGCAAAGATCATAGAGCACTTTGGGAACCTGCACATGCTACCAGAGGGGCAGGAGGACTAGCATAAGTTAGAAATTGAAGAGTTTAGGAGTAAGGGGAACCAAGGGATACACAAATCTCCTTATGTACGAACAAAAAAGCCCACATTAGTCTCACAATGGAGAGTTTCCTACTTTAAGAGATAAAGTGCCCAAAAGGTCGTAGTAAATGCCCCAAGTTCCATGTTGTATGATTGTTGAGGTCTTTTCCCATCCACGGTCATGGGAAGTGTTGATGTGACACCTTGAATTTCCCTTACTCTTGCTTTCTTCGGTGATAATGAAATAGGGAATTCCCTGATCTTGTGAACCTTTAGGATTACCGCTTTTCATGAAATCAAAGGGGATGTGTAGCACCCGCCAAACCAATTTTTAATTTGAATATTCAAAGGATAAAATTATAGTAAGAGTTCTCTTCTCCTTCATGTTGCACCATGATTCCTCCTTGAGGTTTTATGACTCCTAAATATCCCCTACTATCCATCTTTGAATTGAAGGATCCCTTGATTTTATGGAATTTGATGAGTAGAAGGTGTTCAACGTGCTTTTAACTCCCACAATGATTCTGGCTACATTAGGGGATGGAAAAGGAGGGTTGTTAGCGAGAGTGTCAAGGACAATTGTAGAATCTCCCACTACATTTAGCTTGTTGACTTGATCTTGTAGAGTTAGTTTATCTCCTCAATAGAGTGCAATGCCTCCGCCTCATTGTTGGTTGCTTGGCATAACCCCAAGTTTAAGTGCTCTCTTGAGTTCCTTCAAGATAAAAAATGATCATACCGACTCACGTCATCCCTATTTTCTATAATTTTTTTAAAAGAAACTGAAATTGTATTATGTATAAAAAAGAAGAGCTACGCCAAAGCTAGCATCCAATATAGTCCCAAAATTTTTGGCCTTTCTCAAAATAGAGCATATTTCAAAGGTAACAACTATAGAAAAGATAGGGCTTCCCAATGAAGAATTCCAAGAATTTACCACTTCATGTTTACAAGAATACATTCTTACAAACTGATTACAAAGGATAATACAAAAACAATACATAATAAACTACAATGCGGAACGTGCCCCTAACAAATCAGAAAATCAATCATGGATTGCTGAGAACCTAATAAGATACTTGATTCCGCTTCTTTCTCTATGCACTCTTTATGTGGCTTCCTGCCTCTAGTTAATGGAGGAGAATGGTGCAAATCCCTTTTTAGGACATTTGCAAAGGAAGGAGAATTAGATTTTTCCTCACCCTCCTTTTCATCATCAACCTCCTCCCTAATATGAGCATGGGGAGTTTCCAAGACCTTGAATGGATTCCCTGTTGAAATATTGTAACTACAAAGAGTATTCTATTTATTATCAAGTTATTATTCATTAGATCAATCCCCTTTTGTGGATTGATCATGTCGGGCATTGTAATTGACCAAATCCTCTTTTGTGGATTGGTCAAACCCTAAATATAATATGCAAATTGAGAAGTCAGCCCCCAGGCTAATTAAAGTGGTTTTAACCACTAAGAAGACAAGTCAGCCCTGCCCAATGAAGAGACACCTTTTCAACACCTGCCAGTTTGTATAAATAAAGGAAGCCAACGCCTCATTATCTCACTCACTCATTCACTCATCTAGTGTGCAAGTTTGGTAACTGCAATTGGGAGAAGAAGGAAGAGAGAGGCACATTGCTCAATGTTGGATATTCTCTAGTGTTTTGGTCTATTGTCTTGGCATTGTATTGACTATCTATATTAAGGAAGTTTTTGCTGGGTTTTCTTCCCCATGAGAGTTTCCCAGGATAAATGTTGTGTATCTTGTGATTGTGTTTTTCTCAATGATCCTATCTATGCTATGGTTATCTAGTAAATTGAAAAGAAACTTAATAATAGCTTAAACCTTAACATGGTATCATAGCTAAACTGAATAGAGCATCTTTCACTAGATAAAGAAAAACGTCACTATTGTCGTACAAGAAAATTATGGCTTTTTTTTAAGAGGAATATCAACCTAAAAACCATCTAGAAAAGTGCGCCCTAGCCTAGGGAACTCTTTGGCACCTTGAGCGCACCTTTTCACTGGTTAGATACTCTGGAAAGTCAAACCCTAGTTTTGACTAGTACCAAAAAACTAGAAGTACCGGAAAACCCGAAGTACCAGAAAACCAAAAGTACCAGAAAACATGAAGTACCAAAAAACTAGGAAACCTTTACCAATACCAGAAGTACCAGTCCAAAATTTCGTTGGTCCAGTTTGAAGGGGAAAAATTTGGATTTTCTTAAATCTAACTGCACCAGGATACTCGCCTCAGCCAAGCGCACCTCCTGGTAAGTTCAAAATTAAATTATGAGCATTTTCAATTTTTGGTCATTTTCCTAGCTCCAGGTAAAGATGTCTACAAGCACTAAACTTGTTGACAAGCTAGAAGGTGTGGAAAACTTCCGTGCCTGGAAGTATAGGATTGATAGGATTGCACTCATTCTTGAAGAGAATGACCTAACAAGATTCATTAAAGAAGATGTACCAGAACCTTCCGATGTTGCAGCTAAAGAAAAACACCAAAAGGACATAGTTAGGGCCAAAAGAATCATTGCAGATTCTATTAAAGATCACTTGATTCCTTAAGTGACTTCAAAGAAGACTCCAAAATAAATGTTTGATGCCCTAACCAGGATGTATGAAGGAAAGAACATCAACCAAAAGATGAATCTAAGAACTCAACTCAAAAGTACAAGGATGCAGAAAGGAGAAACAATTCAAGAGTATTTCTCTAGAATATCACAATTCATGGAACAACTAAAAGCAATTGGTGATACTCTACATGAATACAAAATCATAATGACAACCCTTATTGGTTTCACAAGACCTTGGGATGCATTCATCCAAACTATTTGTGCCAGAAAGGAGAAAGTACACTTTGATAGTCTTTGGGAAGAATGCGTTCAAAAAGAAGAAAGAGTGGCTAACCGAGAATAAATACTATCAAGAGATGAAGATTGTTAGGACCCATAAATGTCCCTTTTTCACCATCTCTTTTGCTCATTCAACATTACCAATTCTATGCTAAATACCTAATAATTGTTGCTAAGACCCTTTTTCCCAAGGTATGCATCATTAATCTTGCTTTTATATTTTATTCACTTTAACATGTTGCATTGGTAGCGTTTCTCATATTTTATCCATGAATATTCAAACTAATGATTAAACTGTGTAGAATAGCCAAGTCTTAAAGAAAGATCGCTGATGTTACACAAGGTTGTTATAGCTGTGCGCCAACTCTACATGCTGTTACACGACTACATCAATTATGCACCCTTTTTGGAAGCTGCTACACCTGCTGCAACAGATATCCACCGATCCTGGAAGCTGGTCCCTCATGCAAATTCAAATCATGAAGACTGATCCTCAAGGATGTTACACGTTTTGGTTCACATTGATGATGAAGATCATTTAACAGATTTTGTATATCATACGAACAGCTTGAGAATCTTCGATTCTCAAAGATGTTCTGAGTCTGTTTTCAACTGAATAACTCTGTCTTTAAATAACAGAGCCTTTGTAATCATTATGACCGAATTTTAGCTGTGAACAAAGAGTGAAGAAGAGAACATTGTATCTGAACCTTTTTGGCGAATCAATAAAGAAGTGGATTGAGTTTCGTTAACCTACCGTAGTCTATTTTCAAGTGGATTTAGTGAGAGGGAAAGGGCCCACCTTCCTCACATACTCCCCTCTATTTTTTTGTTTAGATTAATTGATTTGATTCAGATAATTGATCTGCTTAGCATTTCTAACATATATCTACTATTACAGTCAGTTCTTTCTTGTTTAATGCGCATCTGTGTGTCTCATGAGAATTAGAGCAAATTGCTCGATACCACTGGAGAATTGATTTCCTTTCCTACATTAGATTTAATCTCTGAAAACAAAAGTGTGAATTCCTTTTCTGCAGTTAAGTAGGTCTCCTTTTAGCAAGTAGCACATAGTTTCTTTCTGCAAGAGTAAAATAGAAAGTTAGAATAGATTAGATAATCCATGATTCTTATGCACCCATCAGTTCAGGATTTCATTTATGCAAGTGTGATTTCGATTCTATAGAAGCTCCAACTGTGTCAACAACTTGTGTTAAAGTTCAACCTTTCAATTAGGTTTCTTACTTCAATTTGAATAAATGTTGCTTCCATAATCTAGCATAGACTATGCACAATTATCTTGCAATAACAAAACTTCCCTGGGTTTGACAATTTATATTGAACACCTTAATTATCTATTTAATTAGACAATTAAAATGCCCAACATTTTGGCGCCATTGTCGGGGAAGATAATTATAGATTTTTTTGTAAGCACATTAGTTTTCTTTTCTTAGGAATGAATAGTCTGCATGAATCGAGGAACAAGAGGACGTATTCCCCAAAATACTAACCCTACAGGTATCAAAGGACGTGGAGGAAGGAATCCTGCACTAGGAATACCAACCTTTGTTGATGAGATTATAGCCAGACCAGATTCTTCTTCAGGATCTATCTTTTTCCCTTCAAATCCTCCAATGAGACAAATTCCTCAGTCATCAGAACTACCCTAGTTCGAAACATCGCTTTCATCAAGGGCTGAAGCTGAAAGTTTGTCACCAACAAATCAACAAGCAACACTGGAGAATATTGAAGATCAAGGAAGTATAGCTCGACCAAGAGAAAGACCAGAAGAAGTTGTTTATTAGATTAACGGACAGGTAGTCATTAAGGAGGAGTGGGACACTTACCGTATTGAGTGGAAAGAGAGAGAAACCACGGAAAATCAAGGAGATAATGAAGAGGAGTTCAACCGAGAGGATCCACAGAACAATGAAGATCAGGTAAATGATGAAAATACTATCTCTACCCTGGTTTTTCCTATTACTAATATTCCTACAAGGGGGATAGCTACTATGAAGAACATACCTCTTTCAGCCCTACCAAATTTCCATGGATTGTCTACTGAGGATCCAGATGAGTTTCTGTTTGAATTTGATATTCTATGTAGAAGCTGTGACTACACTACTACTGCGCAGAAACTTAAACTATTTCTAGCCACATTGAAGGGAAATGCGTTAAGATGGTTCATGAGCCTTGGAGGAGAGAATATCTCAACATGGGTACAAATGAGGCAACTTTTCCTGAAAAAGTACCAAGACTACTGTCGAACAAGGGAATGAAGGGAGGAACTGTTCAAGATGTCTTACAAAGAGGATGAGACCCTTGAATATTTTGTAGAGCAACTCCAGTACAATCTACAAAGGTCTGGACATCCGGATGTGAGTAAGGACATTCTGAAAACTATTTTTCTAAAAGGGGTTAGAGATGATTGTTTAGACATGTTGAATATGCTTGGAAAGGGAGATATATCTAAGGAATCCTATGAAGACATTGCAAATATTTGCAAGAGATGTTCTCGAGGAACTACAAGGAATAAGCCAGTTACCAAGGATACGACTTTTCCAAGGGTACATAAATCAGCCAATGGAGGGGCAACAAGAGTAGAAATAGGTAATCTATTATAAGATTTCAAAACAAAAATGATTAACTCTTTTGCTTCACAAATTGATACTCTGCAAATTAAACAAAAACAAGCAGAAGTAGAAAAGGCATTGTCCATTTTTTGTCCAAAGTGCAGAGACAAGCATCCGAAAAGGAAATGCCCACTGAACAGTGTTCAGGTATGTCTTATTTGTGAATTGGATCATCCTACTGAAAAATGTCCCTCTTTACCAGGTGTAAAAGCATCAATGAAGGTGACTAATGAAGAAGCGGAGGCTACCTATCTAATTACACAAAGAAGACAATGGCAACCAAGAGGCCAAGGTACGAACTCTCAATTATCTCTTGCAACACTTAATTATTGGAACAATCAGTTACCTTATGGCCAGATGAATGCTCCCCCTCCAAATCCAATTCTCCCTCCTTACCAGGATCCCAATGCATGGTTACCTATGCCCCAACAACAAAGTCACCATGGGAAATAGAACCCATATTGGAGAGGCCCTCAACAACAACTTAGCTATAAAAACCATCAACCGAACCTCTATCAACAATAGTTCCAACCCCAATATCAGCAACAACAACTGCAGTTACCTCCCAATGCCCCAAAGAACAATCCTCCCTTACGACCTTAGATGCCTGTGCAACCTAACCCAAACTCAAATAATAAGGCCATTCAGAATATTGATATATACAATGTGTTGGCTTTGTCTGTTACTCCTATGCCTTGTGATGAGATAAAATTAAGATCATGGAGAATAGTCGAGCCCATAATTGAAGATGCTCCATCTTCAGAATCAGACAAGGAATCAGGGGAAAAACCATCTACTGATACAAAAGCAATTGACCAACCTATTAAAGAATCAACAAACCCCCTAATTCCCTGAAAGACTGGAAATTACCAAACTGTGGAATTACCATCAGTGGAATTTAATTATATCAGTGTTGGAGGAAATCCTAGCAGCACTATCACACTCTTTAGCTTATATTCCAAAGAGCATGTTGGACAAAATTAAAAAAATAAATGCTTTAGCTTTCTGTGGGAAAACAAAAGGGAAAAGAAAGGAATTCCTCTACTGAAATGGAAAATTTTCACAAAACCCGAAGGGAAAGGAGAGAGGGGCTTAAAAAATATATATTTGGAAGAGATTATGGAGGATTGTGAAGATAGAAGGGTTATGAGAGAAAGTAATGATTGAAAAGTACATAGCTCTTGGTATAATTAAAGGTTGGATAAGAAGGGAACCTAAAAATTATACAAGTGGATCAATTATATGGAAGTTTGTAGTCAAGGCCTTTCTTTTGATAGGAAGAAAGTTGACGTAGAAAATTGGTAGGGGTGATAAGATAAAAATAGGAAAAGACCCTTAGATTGGGAGCACTAGTAACCACGAGATATTAGAAGAATTGATAAATGTATTGATAAATAAGGAGATCAAAAGCCCAATGAAGTTAGTTAACCTTGAAACTATCTTACTATGGAATCAAGGTTGGAAGTTAGAAGAGTTTATGGGTATTCAAGGAGAGAGAATAGAGGAGTGGAAACAATGTCTTTGAAATTTCAAGAACATTGCTATTAGAATAAATGCAGAGGTAGAGGAAATTGTATGCACAAAAACAAAACTATAGGGGCATATAATGCCAAATTAGATTACGAGGCTTCAATGAAAGACAATGAAGAGGAAGATAATCTGTTGTGGTGCAAGTAAATATAGAAGCTTACATGTCTGCTCAAAACAAAAATCCTCTTGTGGTTAGCTTATTGTAAGAAAAGGGTCTGACAAAGTCCAGGATTGTGTATCTCATGTCAAAAGGAAGATGAATTTATCGATAATTTTTTTGTACATTTCACATTCACAAAAGAAATATGGGAGGAGGATTTGAAATTAGCTAATATTCAAGGTAAATGGGAAGGAACACATTACATGAATGTTGGGAGAAATAGCATAAGTACATGTTTATTAGAAGCCATAAGTAATTTCCTTGTACATTTATTTGGGCAATTTGGATAGCAAAATGAAAATACATTTCATAACAAACAGGTCATTCATATACATTTTCATCACCATATTATATATGCATATGAAGGGATGTGGAAACCATTGAAGGAAAATAAACAAAGAATCATTAAAGCCAAAGATATAGATAAAACAATAACATGGGGTTATTTTGATGGTTTTGTCAAGGAGATCCCAACATTTGTTTAGTAGGAGGAAATGTATTTTTCAGATACAACTATTAGATTAGTTTCAAAGCAGTTGTGTGAGAGGGATCATATAACAAAGAATAACTTTATTCTCTATGGTTAATTATGAAAATAATTGTAGAGAAATGATTAAATAGTCTRTAGGTTATCTAGATAGACAGATAACACTTCTCTCTCTCTCTCTCTCTCTCTCTCTCTCTCTCTCTCTCTCTCTCTACACACACACACACACAATGGAAGTATATACTGATTTGATTAATGGGTTCATTTGATGGGGAAAACAATTATTATTAGTAAAAAAATAAATATGATATTCTATTTGAGATGAAAARAAGTTTACATTTTTCATATGCATATTGCATTTTGAGATCATCCGAGAACAGAAAAAATTCAAAATAAACCATAAGAGATATGTTAACGATTGATTCTTGAACAAAAAAAATTCAAAATAAACCATAAGAGATGTGTTAACTTCTCTTCGTTGTAGTAATAAAGTTCATGCAAATAGATATCCAAAAATTATCCAACCATCTCTGAAATGATATCAAATTATTATAAAAGTTTGACAAACAATCCCATCTAAAAATTCAAGTAATTGTAAAGACATATAGGACCAAACAGTCTTGAAAAGAACCAAGACCTTTATAGAAGTGTGATGATACATCCATGGATTGAAAAGATAATATATGGATCTTCATAAAAATTGGAACAGTGCTACTACTACTTAATCAAACACCAAATATATGTGTTTATGGACTTGGCCATATTTTGATTCTAACACTATTCCATTCTTGGCAGTTAGTTGTAATCCTTCTTTAGAGAGAGAATTAGATTTGGAGTTGAGTTCTCTGTAGACAGAGGAAAAGGAACGAAGTTAAAAAATAATACTTTATTTTTACCTAGTAAAAATTGGGCTAAGAAACAAAATTCCCATCCCGAATTTCCCTCTCATTCAATTTATTACCACCAGAAAATCACCAAAAATCTTAATTCTAGATACCCCCTTCTCTGTAGATAATAGTAAGAGTAGTTTCAAATAAAGAAGTTCAGTATAATTGTTTGAGCTCCCTCCCATGCCTGCATTGAATCTAAATAAATGTGTGTCAGTCAAGAATATGATCCCCTTGCCCCACAACTAGGTGGATTATCTTGACCAACATAATCGAAATAACCCCAAGCCCCAAACTTATGAATAAGCTTATGAGAAATTTTCCTCTGAGTAAAGACCTTTGGGATGGAATTATAAATAGGAAAGATCAATCTACTTTGGGAGGCACATTGGAAAGAAGAGATGAATATGTTGTCAAATATTTCTATGTTTCTAGCATGTCATATGCCCTAGGATACTATTAGAGGAAGAGATTTGAATTATTTGAGTTATATCTTCAGCTCTCAATGTTTAAATCAATTTGCAATTGTCTATCATTTCCAAACTCATCTTACCCCTATCAAACTATGCATATCATACGAAAACTATCTAATATAAACATAAGAAATTAAAATATGGCTTATAGTTTCCTCCTTGCATGAAGTACATCCATTAGGGCCCTATCTATTACTCTTTTGCAATATTTCCCAAGCAAGGGCCTTGTTCATTATGGCTATCCATGAAAATATATATCTTGGTTATGTGTGTAGAGAGAGGGATCATATATATATATATATATATATATATATATATATATATTCTATCATATCAAATATATGTTAATCTTCACGTGTGATGGTGAAAGTGTGCATGCAAGAACCTAATAAATCTCCCTTTACAGTGATTTTTAAAGCCTATGGTTACCTTCATTGAGTTCCATTTACTTAAAAATGGATATGTATCAAACTTGAGCTAAAGTTGAAATTCAAATACTATAATAGAATTCTCAAATTCGTAATTATGACATGCACACATTTGTTTCTTGATGCATCTACTAAAGAAGAAAGTATAAACTTTGATGTTCATCAACCCAATTGCTAATGAACAATATTAAAACACACAATAAAAACAAAACTTATGTCATACGACAATATTTCTCAATTTTTTCTTGATGCATCTACTAAAGAAGGAAGTGTAAACTTTGATGTTCATCAACCCAATTGCTAATGAACAATATTAAAACACACAATAAAAACAAAACACAATCTTATGTCATACAACAATCTTTCTCAAATTTCATCCATTTGTTGTGTTTCAGATGATAGAAAGTATAATAATTTTATATCTTACATATTCTAGGAATTTTGAGTATATAAATATTTTAGTGGATAGTTTGGTTTAGAAGAGAAGGTCCTATCTTTCTCAGTGTTTTTGAAATTCTTTTTGAGGTAAAAAAGAAAAAAAATGATATTTCAGCATAATTTTGATGAACGATCTATTTAGAAATTGCATTTATTTTCTATGCAAAAGAAAATTCTAATTCTTAAGACCAATCTGCAAGGCCACAATGTACCATAAAGCACCTAAAAATAAATCAATCAGCAAGGCCGCAACGTGCCATTAAAGAACCTAAAGAGAAACACAAAATAATTTGATGTGGGGGCATAATCTGTTGATTCACACATGACACTTCACAAGAATATCGATCTCCTTGGCTTCTCAAAGAACTTTTGTAGCTGCCTCCAACTCATAGATCCTCTATTTTCAAGTCTATGAGTGCTTTCTCACATTCCATGAATGGCACACAAGGCAATTCAAATCATCCAAAGACATCAATACTGAGGGTGCATCCTTGAATGACATATGAGAAGAGGAAACAAGCATGGTGGCATGACTTGTATCAAAGAGGCACAAAAAGTTCCCATTCCCATCACTACAAGTGATACATGTGAAGGGTTGAACTAGAAGGTAACATTGGCAACAAGTCAAGTTTAAATGTGGGAGAATAGGATTCCATCCTCTTTCAACTTCGATCTCATCATCCTTGAATAAAGGTGGAAGGGATATAATATCATTAACCAAGTGCACAATTAGGGGAGTGACCCTAGTTTCTTCGACCTAGAAACCCTAAATTGAGAATGAAAACCATTTTTCTTTTGGATGAAACTATTATACTATAATTTATTCCATATTGATTTATTCTTAGTTTGTTTGTGCTTACATGGTTTGTTGCAAGAACATGAGGATGCCACTAGTAAAATGACTTCAATGGACTCCAAGATTGTGGAGGACTATGGTTAAACATATAGACCACAATTTGAAGAGTTGCATGTAAAATAACTCTTTGATGTAGAAGACAAAATGTGTTTTGAGGAGGAAGCACTCAATAAAAACATGTTCTCACATGTAAAATATGCATTTATTATGGATCCAAATTGATTTTAAGGTTTCAAGTTGCACATAGGAAAAATAAATCCACCCCATGAACCCAAGCCTTGCAATTCAACTAAATGCTATGAGTAAGTTGTGTAGAAGGAAAGGTTGTTGAAAATATCATTGAAGATATGGAGGAGGAACTAGTGGACTATAAGGAGGATGAAGAAGCTCTTCAAAGATATATCTTATTGATTAGAGAAGAATTGGAAGATATTTGTAATATATCAAAGGAATTTTGTGAAGACATAAAGAAGGAAGAAGGTTTAGACCTAAGGAAAAATGGAGGAAAGTCTATCCAAAAAAGTGACATTCAGAATGATAAGAGCATTTCAGTGGCATTGGAAAGCTATAGAAAAGGACAGTAATAATGCCCACAAAGATTCCATGGTAAGAAACCAAATCCAAGATGTCCATGCTAGAAAGGTAAAGAACATAAAATTTACTCTTGGATATGAGGAGTTGTTATGGCAGAGAAAGACAAGGTGTATAGGTCATGACTTTGATGTATCAAGGTTTTCCCTTCAAGGAAAATAATGTCGAAGAGCTATCCTCGAAGGAACATTTTGGAGGTAGTGAAAACCTTGGATAGGGTCGACAATGGATCGAGGGTAAGAGGAAGAACCTCATACAAAGGATGGTAACATCGAAATGAGAGAAGGACAAATTGGTTATAGGGGAGGGTGTATGGATTTATTCTATAATGGGGTTGATTGATAGAGCAATAACTAGTATATTTGCGAGCATATATGTGGAAAATTTCCATGTATAACTGGATGGAGAAGGATTGGCTAGGTATAATTGGATACATTCTTATTTTTCATATCTTGGTATAAGGTTGGATGGTGTTTGAATTTAGGAAAGGAGAAGATGTTGAGAATATTATGGGGAAAAATGGTTTGGTAAGCTTCATATCTAGACATGAGAAGAAGGCGTCCTAGGTTTGATATGAAAAAATAAGTATTATAGTTGCAACCCATATGGGTTATGATGTTGGCTCTTCCAATGGAGTTATGGAATGTTGACATCCTAAATGTGGTGGGAGGAAGTTTAGGAAAGTTCATAGGCATTGAAGAGAATTTTATCCAAAAGGTAGAAAATAGGGTGATTAAAATCCTAGTTGAAATTGATACTTGGGGGGTTTACCGGAGGAAATTGAAATAATTTGGGGGAAAAGGACTTAAATTCAAGCCTTGGATTATTCGAACATCGTATTCTATTGATTGAACTATAGAGAAACAAGAAATTTGTGAAAGAACTCCCTAATAACTAATACAAAAATATGTGGAGGAAGAAGGAAAGCGTTTTGGTGTGTTCAAAGGAAGATTTGGGATCTCCAACCAAGAAATTGGAAGGTAGAGAAAATGGGACTTGGGTAGAATTAAAAGGGCATAGAGATAAAAGAAAAAAATTATATTCATTCATGAGCTCATCTAGGAATAGGGATGATCAAAGAAAATATAGTCAGAAAAGTATAGTCCCAAAAACATTATTGGGTCAACAAATTGCTATAATAAGTATGAAAAGTAAGCCTCTCTATTCTACTTCATTGTCTTCTCAAGATTATAGTAAGAGTGGTAAAGTTTATTCAATGAATTATGATAAGGGGAAGCCTCAAAAGGAATATGAAAGTCCCATTTATCCTTGAACGATAGTGGAGTTCCCTATGATTAGGGAGAAGTAAAGGAATATCCTAGCCTCAAAGACATAGCTCAAAATTATATAGGTTAGTAGACAAGAGTTTAGGAGTTATCTAGGGTTTGGGTATAAAAGACTCTAAAAACCAAGTTACCAGATACAAATTAAAGCCAAGGAAGGAAAAAACCCTAAATTAAGACTTAAGGATTGAAGGTGGTTTGGCTATTGATACCGGATAGCCCTCCTTTACAAGAAGGAATTCAGTCCTATTCCCAGTAAAGGAAAAATCAAATAAGGAAAACATATGATTATAACGTGGGCCCTTAGAGTAGGAAGAGCCTCAAAAAAGGTGAAACCATGATTATTTTTTCCTTCAATGTGAGAAGGGTAGGAGGTGCCCATAAAAATTTAACCCATAAGATATGCTTTTGAATCCTTAAACCAAATGTAGTGTTCATTTAGGAGACTATGTGTGAAGGCTCAAAGGTTGTAATTTTTTTTTCTTCTTACTTAAAATATTGGTACTTTTGTACTATATATGTAGAGGGTAAGTCTATGGGTTTGGTTATAGGGTAGGATAGTTCAATAGAACTCATTCAATCTTACTTTAAAACAGAAGGTATAAAAACAATGTTAGAATCAAAAGAACTAGGAAGATCATTCTCCATTATTAATGTGTATTTCCCCTATGATGAAACATAAGCAAACTAGGATAGGTTTAAACACTAGGTTTTGGTTCCAGATGACAAAGTGATCATTGGGTGAGACCTTAATTTGAACTTGAAAGCAAGGGAAGCATGGAGATAAAATGCTAGAAATGATCTATTGGCAAACTATCTTTTAGATCTATTTGAGGAGGTAGGGATTTGTGATATGAAGCCTATCCAATAGATACCTATCATTGAGAAACATAAGGAGTGGGAAAGAGGGAGTATCTCAAAGGCTATATAGGTATCTAATTATATAAAATATAGTTAAAGAAGAAGGTAGAATGAAAACCTAGGATGGTGAAGGAGGAGCCTCATATTTCCATCCAATTCTATTCCAAATAGAAAAGGAGGACCAAAAACCTCCTAGTGCCTTCAAATTCAATTATAAATGGTTAGAGGAAGATGATTTCAAAAAAATTATCACACAAAGATGGAAAAAATATGACCCAAAAGCAAGTACAACCATGTTCCAAATGGAAAAAAACCTAAAATATTGGAATTGGATTTATGACATAATTGAAGTCAAGGTGACCAATTCGTGTCATAAATGGCTATCTATAGGAGGAAGACTAATTTAATTAAATCAGTGTTGGAGGAAATCCTAGCACTTTTTATCATACATTCCAAAGAGCATGTTGGACAAAATTAAAAAAAAAATCTTTAGCTTTCTGTGGTAAAACAAAAGGGAAAAGAAAGGAACCCCTCTAGTGAAATGGAAAAATTTCACGAAACTCGAAGAGAAAGGAGAGAGGGGCTTAAGAAATGTCTATTTGGAAGAGATTATGGAGGATTGTGAAGATAGAAGGGTTATGAGAGAAAGTAATGATTGAAAAGTACATAGCTCTTGGTATAATTAAAGGTTGGATAAGAAGGGAACCTAAAAAGTATACAAGTGGATTGATTATATGGAATTTTGTAGTCAAGGCCTTTCTTTTGATAGGAAGAAAGTTGACCTAGAAAATTGGTAGGGGTGATAAGATAAAAATAGGAAAAGACCCTTAGATTGGGAGCACTAGTAACCACAATATATTAGAAGAATTGAAAAATGTATTGATAAATAAGGAGATCAAAATCCTAGCGAAGTTAGTTGACCTTGAAACTATCTTAATATGGAATCAAGGTTGGAAGTTAGAAGAGTTTATTGGTATTCAAGGAGAGATAATAGAGGAGTGGAAACAATGTCTTTGAAATTTCAAGAACATTGATATTAGATTAAATGCAGAGGTAGAGGAAACTGTATGCACAAAAAACAAAACTATAGGGGCATATAATGCCAAATTAGATTACGAGGATTCAATGAAAGACAATGAAGAGGAAGATAATCTGTTGTGGTGCAAGTAAATATAGAAGCTTACATGTCTGCTCAAAACAAAAAGCCTCTTGTGGTTAGCTTATTGTAAGAAAAGGGTCTGACAAGGTCTAGGATTGTGTATCTCATGTCAAAAGGAAGATGAATTTGTCGATAATTTTTTTGTACATTTCACATTCACAAAAGAAATATGGGAGGAGGATTGAAATTAGCTAATAGTCAAGGTAAATGGGAAGGAACACATTACATAAATGTTGGTAGAAATAGCATAAGGACATGTTTATTAGAAGCCATAAGTAATTTCCTTGTACATTTATTTGGGCAATTTGGATAGCGAAATGAAAATACATTTCATAACAAACAGGTCATTCATATACAAGTTCATCACCATATTATATATGCATATGAAGGGATGTGGAAACCATTGAAGGAGAATAAACAAATAATCCTTAAAGCCAAATATATAGATAAAACAATAACATGGGGTTATTTTGATGGTTTTTTCAAGGAGATCCCAACATTTGTTTAGAAGGAGGAAATGTATTTTTGAGATACAACTATTAGATTAGTTTCAAAGCAGTTGTAGAAGATGGATCGTATAACAAAGAATAACTTTATGGTCTATGGTTAATTATGAAAATAGTTGTAGAGAAAGGATTTAAATAGTCTATAGGTTCTCTCTCTCTCTCTCTCTCTCTCTCTCTCTCTCTCTCTCTCTCTCTCTACAATGGAAGTATATAATGATTTTATTAATGGGTTCATTTTACATTTTTCATATGCATATTGCATTTGAGATCATCTAATGGATTGGTTTTTGAACAGAAAAAACTCAAAATAAACCATAAGAGATATGTTAACTTCTCTTCGTTGTAGTAATAAAGTTCATGCAGATACATATCCAAAAATTATAGAAGTGTGATGATACATCCATGGATTGAAAAGATAATATATGGATCTTCATAAACATTGGAACAATGCTACTACTACTTAATCAAACACCAAATATATGTGTTTATGGACTTGGACATATTTTTATTCTAACACTATCCTATTCTTGGCAGTTAGTTGTAATCCTTCATTAGAGAGAGAATTAGATTTGGAATTGAGTTCTCTGTAGACAAAGGAAAAATAACTAAGTTAAAAAATAATACTTTATTTTTACTTAGTAAAAAATTGGGCTAAGAAACAAAATTCCCATCCTGAATTTCCCTCTCATTCAATTTATTACCACCCAAAAATCTTAAGTCTAGATACCCCTTTCTATGTAGAAAATAGTAAGAGTAGTTTCAAAGCAAGAAGCTCAGTATAATTGTTTGATCTCCCTCCCATGCCTGCATTGAATCTAAATAAATGTGTGTTAGTCAAGAATATGATCCCCCTTGCCCCACAACTAGCTGGATTACCTCGATCAACATGATCAAAATAACCAAACTTATGAATAAGCTCATGAGAAATTTTCCTCTTGAGTAAAGACCTTTGGGATGGAATTATAACTAGGAAAGATCAATCTACTTTGGGAGGCACATTGTAAAGAAGAGATGAATATGCCATCAAATATTTCTATGTTTCTAGCAAGTCATATGCCCTAGGATACTATTAGAGGAAGAGATTAGAATTATTTGAGTTATATATTCAACTCTCAATGTTTAAATCAATTTGCAATTGACTATCCTTGCCAAACTCATCTTACCCCTATCAAACTATGCATATCATACGAAAACTATCTAATATAAACATAAGAAATTAGAATATGGCTTATAGTTTCCTCTTTGCATGAAGTACATCCATTGGGGCCCTATCTATTACTCTTTTGCAATATTTCCCAAGCAAGGGCCTTGTTCATTATGGTTATCCATGAAAACATATATCTTGGTTCTGTGTGTAGAGAGAGAAATCATATATATATATATATATATATATTTATCATATCAAATATATGTTAATCTTCATGTGTGATGGTGAAAGTGTGCATGCAAGAACCTAATAAATCTCCCTTTACAATGATTTTTAAAGCCTATAGTTACCTTCATTAAGTTCCATTTACTTAAAAATGGATACTTATCAAACTTGAACTAAAGTTGAAATTCAAATACTATAATAGAATTCTCAAATTCGTAATTATGACATGCACACATTTTTTCCTTGATGCATCTACTAAAGAAAGAAGTGAAAACTTTGATTTTCATCAACCCAATAACTTATGAACAATCTTAAAACACACAATAAAAACAAAACACAATCTTATGCCATACAACAATCTTTCTCAAATTTCAATCATTTGTTGTGTTTCAGGTGATAATAGTTTTTATATCTTACATATTCTAGGAATTTTGTGTATATAAATATTTTAGTGGACAGTTTGCTTTAGAAGAGAAGGTCCTATCTTTTTCAGTATTTTTGAAACTCTATTTGAGGTAAAAAGGAAAAAATAATATTTCATCATAATTTTGATGAACCATCTATTTAAAAATTGTATTTATTTTTTGAATTTTGTGTATATAAATATTTTAGTGAACAGTTTGGTTTAGAAGAGAAGGTCTTATCTTTTTCAGTATTTTTGAAACTCTTTTTAGGTAAAAAGGAACAAATGATATTTCATCATAATTTTGATGAACGATCTATGTAGAAATTGATTTATTTTCTGTGCAAAATAAAATTCCAATTCTTAAGACCAATCTGCAAGGCCACAGTATACTATAAAAGCACCTAAAAAGAAATCAATCAGCAAGGCCGCAGCGTGCCATTAAAGAACCTAAAGAGAAACACAAAAGAATCGGGGGCATAATCTGTTGATTCACACATGGCACCTCACAAGAATATCAGTCTCCTTGGCTTCTCAAAGAACTTTTGTAGCTGCCTCCAGCTCATAGATACTCTATTTTCAAGTCTATGCCTCCTTTATCCATTCAAACAAATCAAGAAGCCCATGATATTAAAGTGCTTGGCATTAGATTGTGATAAAATATCCTTTGCCAATGGCATGTCATAATGCCATTCAATATTTCAAGATTTTCAAAACTGCATAGTGGAAAATACCTGTGAGGAAACTACGAACACTACTAGGAGATGCATTTTTCTTAAATCTAATAAAATGGCATTTTTCTTAAATCTAATAAAATGGTTCCTCATAGACCTGACAAAAATGAATATCAATATAGAGAATTCAAGTCACGAATGAAAAGAAGCCATCAACATATTCACAGTTTGACAAATTATAGGGTCTAGGGTTCTTTCTAATTAGTAATTACCGTAAAAGTCCTCTCATTATTATTTTCTACTTATGTATACTTAACCATTATTGGCAGGCCTTTTGAGAGAGGTTGAGAAGAAGATGGGGCATGCTTAAGAGACTGAAATATCATCTTTGTTGTTTGCAAAATGCTCACAAATAGCTACTGGAAACAGCCTCACAGTACAAAGATATTATCATGATATCTCCATAACTTTTCATTATTTGCAAATACTGATATGAACATTTTTTCAGCTTGATTTTTTGGTTAGTGAATACTTTACAAATGAAGAACGTAATAACAGAGAGCAATGTTGCAAATGATGAAAGAGATTTATAAATAACAGAAAGAAAGGTGAAGGAGAAAAAAAAGAACCGACAAAAGAAATATAAAGAGGGAAACATGAAAAAGATAAAAAATCAAGGATGTTCATAATATAAATAAGAAAAAATATATAAAAGTTAAATTTAGATAATTTTGTGCAACTTTGATTCTGAAAATGAAAAATGGAAAAAAATTCAAAGGTGGATGTAGTCAAATGGTTATACAATGAAGATTCTTATATGCAATCCTGGTTAACAAGTGGCAATGTAGGTATCCTTTAATATGTTTTTGTTAAAGGTAGAAAATAGAATTCAGACTTCAGCAAATATCTCATAAATCTTACAGAATAAATGACAGGCAAGAAAGATTGATCGAAAAAGAAAACAAATTCAATAATGGATCCATAAGCAAAGGTTGTATTGAAAGGGACAAAATGTTTGATAAAAGGGTCCTTAACAACAAACCAAACTTGCAACATTCAGTTGCCACTTACACAGACGTTATTTACAAACCAACACATCAGTGACGTTGCATTTTTATTATGGAGCTCAATTAGAGGCTTCTGCTATCATTGAGAAGCTCAATCCCAAAAAACCTTCATTTAGATCCTTAAAATGGCCTCAGAAGTTAAAGTGTTAAAAATAGTATATTGCCAAAATTTGTCAGAAAATTGTTTTAAACCAGTTGTAAAAAGTGGGTGACCACCGATATCCACCTGAATTAAGACTTGACCCTGCTATCTTTTTCTTGTAATTTACAATACTTAATCACTCAAACTAACAGAAAGAGCTAATATACAAATAACTCTTTTACCCCATATAAAATGAAAAATATGTACTTGCCATAAAAGCAATAAATGTTTCAATATTCAACAAATATTATAAAACCTTTAAAAATATATAATAAATGAAAACCATTGATATTATCATCATTAAAAAAATAGTTTGTGCAATGTGAACATATTGACCTTCTTTCAATTATTAATATAATACAATGTTAAGAAAATCTTGGCCTACTAAGATGAGATATATTGCCGAATATAGCCCTTTTGGCATCACTCTACCTCAGGTTAAATTGACTTGAATCATGTCCTCAAACCACTTACATTGAATGAAAAACCAGTCAAGCACTCATAATATTGCACAAGCCTTGTGGGACTTTCTCTTCTTCTTTTTTTCCTTCTGATCAGTCAGTTGAAGGACAACCCTGATTGCCAAATCAAACACGGCTTTAACATTCTGCAAACAGGAACAACATTGTATCATATCATAAAGTTAAAATTGAATATTAATATCGGACAGTGTTAGTCGCCAAAATTGCACAATGCTTTGCTGCTCTAAACTGCAAGCAAACGTTTACAGTAAAACTAAAGCAGTCAACTAATATGCAGTACCTCTGACAAATAACTCTGGTCTATCCTTCACCAAAACTGCCCTTCCCTCCATTTCAATATCAGATGGGTGTTGAATAATGAATCATGTCATATTCGTGGTGGATGACGTTGACATTTGATATGTACGGCGGATTTGTTGGCCACAGATTGATGGCTTGGGCAATTTTGTGGACATAGGTCTAAGTTGTATGAAATGTGGAAACATGGACAAGTTTATGAAACAGGAAAGCTGGAACTTTACTCAAAAATGGGTACTTCAGTTATATAAAAAATATAGTGTTTTTTTAATAACACATTATCTTGCATGAAAATACTAATAATAAACATAAATGACATTTTAAAAATAGATCCATATCTATATTAAATCTTATAAACTATTACATAATGTAAAATTTCACATCTTGGTGGTCTTGATGGTCTTGAGTAATGCCAATCTCATATCTTCATTCATAACAGAATTCAATAGGAATGTTACAATTCTGTCCATCTTGAAAACTGTTCAATCTGTTGAATTTTGAATGGGATATGAAATTCTACTTTCTCCAAATGAAGTTCTATTAGGTGGGAACCACTCTCAAACATCCTAAACAATTAATGGCAATTTTAAAAATTTAAATAAAAAAGATATAAAAGATAAGATAAAGGAGAATGTCACCAGATAAAACTAAGGAGAATGTCAACTTTTAAAAAAGATAAGATAAAAGAGAATGTCAAAAATTACTATACAAGAGAATGTCTATTTTTACTTTTACTTTGAAAATTTAATATTACCATTAATTAGCAAGTTGACAAATTCCTCAAAGCTCATTATTAGGAAAGGAGTGGCCTAACTCTAGAGCAATCTTCCCTCCCAAGTTAATTTTCAGGTGATGCAGTTTTGAATTTCCGATTGATCTAGAAGTCTGATCGATTTTCTGAGCATCTGGATTGGTTTAAAATGGGGCAAAACCCCTAGGGTAAGGATTTAAAATGCATGGAACTTTGATCCATGCCAAACTCAAGCGACCCCTGAAAATCTGGCCGGATTTAGGCCCATTTTTTAAACTGAAAAGAAGGAAGATTGCTCCCAGATTAACCCACTCCATTACGAAATGGCTGAAATGCCTTGGAAACCCGGCCATACAGTACAGAATTTTCAGATTTGGAAACCTCTTATGGTACGGAAGACAGCATTTCCAAGGTGTTTTATATCTGTTTCAGCGTTTACAAATGTTTTGAACACTGGGACATGGTGAAACTAAACACTTCCTGCAACTTAGACATAGGTTATACAAATCAGTCATTATTGCAGTCCATTTGACAAATAACTATGGTCTATCCTTCACCAAAACTGCCATTCCCTCCATTTCAATATCAGTTGGCTGTTGAATGATGAACCATGTCATATTCATGGTTGATGATGTTGGCATTTGATATGTATGGCGGATTTGTTGGTGACTGATTGATGGCTTGAGCAGTTTTGTGAACATAGGTTATACAAATCAGTCAGTGATATTATTTCAGGGGAAGTGTGTGACATCGCCTGTGACAGATCCAATACCCATGGGATATTAGAAAGTTAAAAACAAAAAGAGAATGCCTGAAGATATGCACGGTTCTTTTATGGTGTTATAGCTCATTGTTATATTATTATTATCATATTATGAGATTAAAAGGTAATAGGAGACAAAAGGTGAACATGATATTGCTAATTGCTTTATCGAAGTTTAGTCTTATGAATTTACTTAGGTAATTTCTGAACATTAATATAATTTACTTAGGTTTTTAATGCATGTTTTATGAGAAAGAGGTCACTCCTTTGCTCACCATTCACACATTTTGTGGTAATTTCCATCCTTTCTTTTCTCACTATGTTATAAAGCTACCAGGCAACCACTATGTAATAGTACTAAACTAGAAAAGATAAAACAGAAATTAGATGACCAAACTTCATGGCATAAATCAAATATGAGCATAATGCACATATCGAATGGTATACCTGTTGAGTCTTTGAGCTGCACTCTATGTATGAAGCAGCACCGATCTGTTTCCTCAACTCCTCACCCTGAAGATAAACAGAAGTTTTATTTAGCATGTGCATCATCTAAATACGTAAGTCGTGAAAGCTAAAAATCCAGACATTGGGAACATCTAAGCAACATCACATAAACTATCATTGCCCTTCTTGTTAATAATCTAATATCGAGTGCAGGCAAAATGAAAAAACATACTTGTGCAGTTGTTATTGGTGTAGCACCCAGATGGTCAGCCAAATAATGCCTATCTTCACGAAGATCTGCATTGTGATTAAAGTTTACATGACTGAATCAACCTGACAATTTAGAAATATGTTTGACAAAATGCAATTTAGAAATATGTTTGACAAAATGCAGATATCCATGCACGTATTTGACCAGGCAGCAGAGGCCAGAAAGTTTTCAGTCTGCTTTTGTAAAATGCTTGAACTGTGAGATGCAGGGAGTTCACCAATTTTACAAACGTCACATGCTGATGAATTCCTTTTAGTGAGAGGTAAAAAGTTAACTGTTCAACAGTTTTTGTGTCGTCACAAACCTGATTTTGTTCCAACTAGAACAATTGGAACTCCAGGAGCATAATGTCTAAGCTCGGGGATCCACTGCCAACAAAACCAAACAACCTTGTAAAAATAATATCCTAATTTCCCATGCAGTAGCTTCACTCAAAATGTACAAAAAGTCCCTGTCCTTCATAAACTTAAACAGAATTAGGACAGAAAAAGTTAAAACTACCTTCTTGGAGACGTTTTCATAGCTAGCCCGGCTGATTAAGGAAAATGCTAAGACAAACACATTAGCACCTCGGTAACTGAGAGGCCTCAATCTATTATAGTCTTCTTGACCTGAAGCAAAAAATTCAATTTCTGGATAAGACCACTAAAAAGTCTGAAGAAAAAATACATGATAAAAAACTAATTTTATTTTTTGTGTTGTTTTTAATGCATTAAATTAAATTTGCGCCATGGATTCTGATAGGTGACAAGGTTGTTAATTTTTTTTTTTTTTTAAATGAGGTCAGAAAAATAAACAAAATTAATCTTTTCTTCTTTTTTAATGCGAAAGGCCACTAGATCTGAGAGACTTATGGGTTGAAATTGAATGTATGAATTGGGGTGAAATTAAACTCGGCATAAACAAAATTAATCTTTTCTTGTTTTTTAATGCGACAGGCCACCAAATCTGATTTATGAGACTTATGGGTAGAAATTGCAAGTATGAATTGGGTCCTAGTTAAACACGGCATAACAGACTGGACATGGTTTTTCTCTAAGAACAGAATCAAACTTGGGTGTCCACTTGGACTAAAAAACCCTGTGTGTTATTGCAGTGTTAAGATTGCTACCTGCTGTATTATTGCCCCGTCCTGGGTGTTAATTTGGACAGTATGACTGTGATTTACTAATGGCAGTGGGTTGATTTTGTTTGATGTAAGATTATTGGGGATCTAGGCCGAAGGGTATAGCAGCATATAATTTTTCCTAATGCTTTGAGAAAAAATAAAATTGAATAAATAATTATCAAAATACTTAAATTTCAATAACGCAAAAAAGTTGAGGACCAATCAGAGCGTTAATTATGACTGGGATTTACTAATGGCATTGCACTGATTTTGTTTGATGTAAGAAGTGATTTGAGGACCCAGGCCAGAGGAACACATTAAATAGTCTAACTTTTGCCTCCATTGGCTGATGCCTTTCGCTTTTTTTAAATAAGGAAAATAGAAACATTTATTTAAAAATTTAAACAAACTTCAATTTCAATCATGTAAAGATATAAGGAAGTTGAAGGGTTACCTGCAGTATCCCAGAGGCCCAAATTTACAGTTGTGCCATCAACAACTACATTGACGCTGAAATTATCAAACACAGTGGGTACATAATCCTGCAGCACAGTTATACAAGCGGATTAAATGGTCAAGCCATATGCGATCTCACAAACAGCCTGTAGCCCAAATAAACAGCTAACAACATGCATAAAGCCAATCAAAGCATCTAAAATAAGCCAAAATGCTTTTAAAAACTCAATCAAAAGTCAGAAAACAAGAGGGTTCTTCGCACCTGTAGCCCAAATAAACAGCTAACAACATGCATAAAGCCAATCAAAGCATCTAAAATCTGTCAAAATGAATTTAAAAACTGCAACAAAAGTTAGACAACGAGAGGGTTCTTAGCACTCACAGTGGGGAACTTATTGGTTGTGTAGCAAATCAACATGCAAGTCTTTCCAACAGCTCCATCGCCAACACTAACACATTTTACAAACCTCGAACAACTCATTGCAGCAAAAGATACAAAACTCCAGACGAGAAAATCTCCAAATCCTGACCCTCCTCCTTTCTAAACAGAGGAAACTCTCATCTCTGTCTCAATGGCAGAAAAGCTGAAGTGAAGTCTAGTATTTCAAAGCTAAACCCTGAAATTCTGATGCCCTTCTGTCCTCAGATACCAAAATTCAAGAAGAACCCAATGTTTTACTGAAGAATGGCTGCAAAAAATAGTTTTTGTGAATAAACAAGGCCACCGTTAAAAGAAAGGACAACAGCAAATGTATATATACATTTGCTTCTTCTTTTCAATATTATTATAAAGCAATCTTCTGAGGTTCAAATCCCATACATTGTGTATGATCCAGGCAGATTTCAGGAAGGCATATTCAGCTAAAAAAGTTTGAAGCATTTGAGCCTAACTGAGATAGTTTTCAGATATACTGTATTTTCAACTGATAAGCCTTTACAAGGATCCCACAAGCGTTAGTTTAAATCAAACTACAGTGTAACGCTGTTCAACAAATACAGAATTTGAAATGCCAAGAGCTTTGATGTTATGGACGCTGTTCAACAAATACAGAATTTGAAATGCCAAGAGACTTGATCCTATGGACCTATACAATGAAAATGTTATATACATTTGAACATAAAACTCAAAAATATAAAAACAATGAGACAAAAGAAAAATTTTAAATGAATTAAAAAAATATCAGTGTAGATTTATGTAAATGAATTGAGAAAGTTCAGTTAGATTTATCTTAACCTGCGTCCATCACACTAAGCTTAACAAGGATCAACTAAAATTTAGAAATGAACTTATTGATATTTATATACATCTATATTTAAAGATGTAGAGTTAAAATAGATCTATGAGAGTCAGTTTTTAACAATTTTTTTTTACATGTGAAAGTAATTAATGGTATAGTATTTTTTTTACTAAAAAGAAGTTCTTAAATTTTAATTTACTGGTACTTACCCATTTACATAATAATTTTGTTTATTTAAAATAAATTTTAATTTATTGGTACTTACCCATTTACATAATAATTTTGTTTATTTAAAATGAAAATTTAATTTTTAATATTTTTTTTTAATATGTCAAAGTAATTAATAATATAATATTTTTTTTACGAATATAAAGTTTTTAAATTTTAATTTATTAATACTACTCACCTACCTACATAATAACATTTCTTTTCTTTCATTTAAGATGGAAAGTTCACTTACCAAATTAATAACCACATTTTTCCACTCTATTTTTAGAAAACATCTCACTTCTCTCCATACAATGAAAGACAACATATTCCATAAGCATCCATACAATTTTCCAAATTTTAAATAAAATAGAAAAATTGAGAATAAAAGAGATTATTGCTTTAATCATAAAGAGGGACCAAATAAAATTTAGGATAAACATTTTAATATTTAAAAATGTAAAATTAAAATGGATTTAAGCAAATTTATTGTTTAATATTTTTTTATTAAACAATACAAAAATATTAAACAATATGAAGTGTAATTACTATATTTTTATGGAATTTAATTTTGTTAATTTTAGTTTTTTTTAGTATTGTACTCCTATTTTAAAAACAATATTTCTTTTATTTAAGGTGGAGAGTTCACTTATAAAAATGAGGACAATTTTTCTATTCAATCTCTATAATACACTCAACTTCTTTTTGTGCAATGAACAGCGACATACTTGATATCCGGCCTAATCCAAATCAAATCTAGTTTTTTCCAATTTTGAAATAAAATTAAAAATTTGAGAAGAAAGGAAAACTAATTAATGACATATTATATTTTTTAAAGAATTTAATTTTGTTAATTTTAGTTTTTAATATTTTCCTCTCACACAAGTAACAATATTTCTTTTATTTAAGATGGAGAATCCACCTACCAAAGTGACAAGAATTTTTCCATCTAGAAGACACCTAGCTTCTTTCCGTGCAATGAAGGGCAACATACTTGACAAACATGGACATGTTTTTCCCCATTTTCAAATAAATTTTTTAAAAAAAAAAGAAGAAGAAAGAAGCCGTATTTAATTTTGTTAATTTTAGTTTTTTAATATTTCCCTCCTACACAAGTAACGATATTTCTTTAATTTAAGATGGACAGACTACCTAAAAAAGTGACAATAATTTTTCCACCCAACAATATTTCTTGTATTTAAGATGGACAATCTACCTACAAAAGTGACAAGAATTTTCAACAAATTTTCCACCTAGTCTCTAGAATACTCCTAGCTTCTTTCATGCAATGAAGGGCAATATACTTGACAAGCACATACAAGTTTTTTCCAATTTTCAAATAAAATTTAAAAATTGAGAAGGAAGGAGGTTGTGATGGGGTTGTTGCTCTAACCGTGAAGATGGTGACATCTCAAGTTATCTACTAAAATTTAATAAAAAAAATAAAGTATCTTATTAACATCCCCTTAAATCAAGTTAACTTACAAAACATGTGTTTAGTCCTCGTGAACTAGGACTTCTCTCTATGTAGTGAGAATCAYTTAARTGCCTTTTCTATTTACTAAAAATCTAATTATAGAAAAATATTAAGTGACTTTAACTAAAATAGCAATTGAAATTACTTGTAATAAAAATTCACTTTCAAAAATTTAGATCCAAATAAACATATTATTATTAAAAAAAATCATAAACTTTAAATTAAATTTAATTTTTTCTTTTCAAAATTACTAACCATTATTATCATTAACCATCTCTTTTCACATGTTTAAAAAAATCTAACATAAATATATGGAATAAAAATTAAAAGTTAAAATATAAATAATGTAAATTTATCTTACCATTAACTCAATTTTTATTTCAAAACAAACAACTTCAACCGTTCTAAGCAAATCACTTGTATTCCCACTTATGGGGCCAATAATAATGCTTTTGAAAAAGCAAAGGAGGGGCCTTCATGTAGATTTTGAAAATGAAAGGTGAAACACCTTTTTAAAAGGTGAATTGTTGAGCAAAAGTTGTCCTTGAAGGTATGTGGCGCCAATGCAAACTTTATAAAAGGTTGGTTGAGAAAGGTGGTGTGGGGGTATTCCATAACTTTAGGAAAGTGTTTATGAGAATGTTTCATATGTGATTTTGATAGGTTGGTCTAATGTAACGATGCAATGTGGATATGGTTTTGTTGGTTTATGGTGAATAGTTAGTTTTTTCATAAGCTATTGATAAATCTATGTGGATATGGGTTTGAGTGGTTTTGCCTTAAATTTATTATAAATTGAGTTGKCTGTATTTAATGTTTTAAGTGTTGTATTTAATGTTTTAAGTGTAAGTATGTTGAAGACATGTAAATAAAGAAAGGATATATTTCAATACTTTTGTATTTGTAAAATATGTTTTCATGAAAATATCTAATATAATTTAATATTTAGTTTTTCTTTACCTTCGAAGCCATTGCCATTTTGTTGTTGCTTGCTTGCTAAAGTCCTATTTTTATTGATTCCTAACATTGTACCAATCACATCAGTAAGTATATTTGATTAAAGTTTTGGCAGGTAGCATCACAATTGTGCCTAACCTTTGGTAGTAAAGGGTTTGTCGAAAACAACGATCATAACATAATCACTTAGAGTTTATATTGATGTGGTATGTCTAGGGTCATATAGCCAGTATATTGATGTGGTATGTCTAGGGTCATATAACCAGTTTTGACACTTTCACCAATTCTTTAGTGAATGTGTGAATATGTTCAATTAAAATTTTGGAAGATAGTGTCATAATTGCACCTAACCTTTGTTAATTAAGGGTTTGTGGTTAACAACATTCATATCATAAATGTATATAAATAATGACTTAAAATTATATATCTTTGTCATTAAAGGGTTTTTGGAAAACAATGATTATATATATATATATATATATATATATATATATATATATATATATATATATATATAATACATGGTGTGGTGTAACTAATACAACAGTGTATTATTCCATCAATTGTATTCAAAAATTTAAAAGTGTGAGTAATAGGTCGTTACAACATGACATACTCGCATATATAAATGAATTCTCTTTCTTGCAGTAATTGGTTGGTTCAAGTCGGTTCATGATATGTAAAGAATTTTGAAAAGGGTGAAGGGGAATGTTGAAGGAAATCATAGATGGACATGTAGGATGAGGAAGGAGTTTATGTTATTGTCGACATATTTGAAGTAAGAGCTTATCATTAAATCATTGATCTCGTCCCTGAATATCTATGGCATCCACAATCTCAAATTGTGTAGAGATTTGAGGTTTGGAACACACATCTAACAACTTGGATTGTAGTTTCAATTGTGTACTTCATTAAAATGTTAGTATTGAAGTATGTATCGATCAAAATTGTTAAAAACAAGATAAAAGACAACACACATGCCAATACAGAGATACATAACATAAATCTCAATAAACTATAATGCTAATACCAAATACATATAGTATGGTTCTCATGGTCCAACAATCAAATCACGAAATCTCACTCTAGTTGTTATGTGTAAAATAACCAACCCACCCTAAAGATATTAGTTCATAATTTTACAACATCAATCTAGGTTAGGTTGGGCCACTCAAACCTCCATGTGATTCGATCGTTCCAACAAGCACTATATAGTTAGTCTCACCTTCCTTTCTATTGGTTTACATCTTCGCACGATTTGTGTTTGAGGCTGCCAAAAACAATTGGGAATGAGATCTTCACTTGCATCTTCCCCACTAGCATGATGAGGAGCTTATACTTCAGTGATGACTCTTTAATGAAGATATAAAAAGGTTCTTCCTACCTCGTCCTAAGTGTTCATCCCCCAATTCACTTTGACATTCTCATTTATCATTTCAAAGGTATACTAGTTGTACATTTGTTAGGTGCTCATGTTCTCTTCATGATTTAGGGGTTTGCATCAATAATAATCTTTTTAAATGAATAATTTCATTATAATTTTTGGTAATTGACCTAACCAACATCATGAAAGGAAACATATTTATAAAGCATACATTGTAAACATTACACGTTGGGCCATCATATATGCATGAACCTAGTGTAAAAGCAAACAATTCTCTTTACTATTGAAATTAAATAGCCAAATCATTAAGTGTAATTGTTCTTGTTATCCACCAAGTTGCACTAGGATGGACTTACAACGAGCCGCCAAAGATTGAACAACTCTTTGTTCAAAATTTAAAGTTCAGAAGTTCAGCCGGTCTATATGACCAACTTTTCCACATTTTCCATACCCTCCGGGGAATTGTAATAAGAGATGTTGCATGATGAACTTTGTAAAAGGTCTTAGTCACTTAAGACTTAGGCATGAGTTTTTACTCTGAAGTGTTTTTTTTACTTGTTAATTATATTTTGTTGTCTAAGCAATTTATAATTTTCGAGTTTTTTCACTCAATTTCTCCAAAGCTGGAGTATATACTAATGGTTAGGCCTTAGCATGGATCTAAGACTAGTTTCTAATGTATATTACCATGTTAAACATCCTCCTAATTTTTTAGGGAAATGTGCTAAGTCCCCCTTAGGATTTTTTAATTTTTTCAGTTAATTAAAAAAATTCCGTAAAATGGAATTTTTTAATTGTAAATTAAAGTTGTAATAAAAAAGTGGTACTAGGGGACTTCATATGCCTTGGGGGTGCTCATTTTTGGACCTAGATCACCCACTTTACCTAAGTACCCACTTTTGTGAGTGAAATTAGTGATTTTAATCACTAAAAAGTCAATTTTACTCACAAAACCCAAAAAAGACATAAAAAATCAGAAATGCTATTTTTTGGGAAAATTGTCGGAAACATGTTTTAACATGTTTTAACATGTTTTGAATCAAATAAAGACCAAAAATGCATGTGGCAACTAGAATAAGGTTTCTATTGGTTAAAATCTTGAGTGAGTTGGCACCTTGGTGAGTTTTGGCATGTGCTCAATGAAGAAGTGTGCTCCTCTTGAGAGGCGGCGCATTCTAGAGTGGGCTGCCTACCTCTTGAAGAGGTGGCACCCCTCTCTACCTACCTCTCTCAGAATTGGAAGCTCATTGGAGTTTGAGGAGAGGTGACTGCCCACGATCCCACACTTGGCAAGCCTTCCCTCTCCAAGTGGTGCGCCCTCCTCCTCTTGGCTCTCTTCCCTTTTGGCTATTTAAACAAGGCATCCTCCCATTTGAAAGATAGTTGCTTGGGTTGTATTGCTTGTTGATGTAATTGTACTATCTTTCTCATTGGAATAAAAAGGCTTTGGAAGCTACTACATGGTGTAAAGAAAATGTGTGTGGATCATTTATGTTCATTTTGTATATGAGGTATATGCTTTCTTATTAATTTTTTGTAATTGTTGTTGAATCTTGGCCTTGGAAGGGGAGCTGTCTCCTAATAGGATAGAAATAGAAAGATTGCTTTCTTATTATTTCTATTGATTCATGTATGCTAGATAGCTTTGAATTGCATATTTATTTAGCTTAATTTTCATGCTTTCATTCTTCTATTTTATACCACACCAATGCTTTTAACCCCTTTGCAAGAAGTTTAAAGTTGTGCAGGATATCTCACTTGAAGGAGAGGTTGAACTAGCTTGCATCTTCCTCATTCTCCAAGATTGTGGTGAATAACATAGTCCCTTCGTTTTCCATCAAAGCAAGGGACTCCATTGCCCAAGGTTTTTCAAGGGATCAAGCAATTCTACTATCTCTTTCTCTTTAAATAATCTATCTTCTTGGTTACTTAAATATGAAATCTAAGATCTACCATATCTAAATTAAAATATATAAGTAGATCAGATTTGTAGAAGTTTTGTTTAGATCTTAGCTTAGCTCAATTTATTTATCTTTCAAGCAAGATCTAGCAATAGGAAAAATCTCTTTTTGCAAGTTAAATTGTAGTCAAATCTAAAGGCTTAAAATAGATTTGTGATTTCATGCTTTAGATTTCACATCTAGCAAGAAAAGTTCTTTAGTTTTCTGTTTTATATCAGCCATAAAAGACCCTAAGGAGACAAGCTTTCTAGCTTGCTTTCCTTAGTTCCTTTTGCTCTTTTATCATAGTTTCATACTTATAAATTTTTGAGTTTATCTACTAATAACCAAAGACACTCTTAAAGTGTTTTTGGCCATATTTGTGCTATTGTTGTTTTTTGTTTTGTGTAGGTTGTTGAATAAACAAGGGAAGATTTTGGTCAATTTTGGTTAATTTGGAGCATTTGGGACTTCCAAGAGCACCCAATACCTTCCTAAGATAGATTTGTATTGTAATAAACTCGATCCATCATTATAAGGATCCACATCTCTATTTAAAGAGATCCAAAGTCTCTTCAAGAGAAAGTTGTAACCGATTTAATAAAATAAGTGAGCCAAGGGAGGCCTCACTTTGTGTTTCCCCCCTAGGGGGTTGGTGTTGTGGTCTTGGAGCAAGTTTCTCATTTTCATTCATTCTTTTCTTTAAAATTTACAACAACAAACACATAGATTATATTTCAATTTGGAATAATAATACTTTAATTGCTAGATTAGATTTCCTTTATGCAATTTTATTTCATGCAATTTCAAAGTTGGCAATAAACCGTCTCCTTAGCTCCTCGAAAGAGGTTGGTCAATGAAGACTAGTAATTAGAAAACATTTCTTTTCAGCAATTTTATTTCTTGTTTAAAATAAACAACTCCCCTCAATTTCCAGTGTTGTTCCTGACCCTTCAAATTGCGAGCTTGTCTCGATCTTCTGGGAGTAAGTTTCATACACGCTGGGTTGGTCAGTGGTGATAGATTAATAGAGAAATCTCAAAAGAGACTTATTTCTTTGCTTTAAGAACTTCCTAGGGGGAGTGTGTGAAGTTTCACTGAATACCTTGAGCTTGTTCCTCTCAGTGTTGGACATCCGACACTTCTAGTGGGCTTGTTGGTGAAACCCTTGGGTTTCGGTAAGTTCTCAGCAAATCTTTGAGCTAAAGGGATAACCTCTCGAGAGGCCAAATCTAGTTTAGTTCAAACACTTTACTTTCCTGCAAATAAAATTTACCTCATTAACCTACTATCAATAAATCTAATAAAATGCTCGATCTACATTGCCCACGATACTTTTAAGGCACTGGTCTCAATTCTACATTTACAAAGCCATTTTCTTCAAGCACTTTACTTTCAGTCATTTACTTTGAAGCATTAACTAATTTACTTGCATCTATTATTATCTCAAGTATCCTTTTTATGCAAGTATCTTTTATGTATCCTGTGGTGGTTAATTGATCTCTGTATGCTTTAGAATAGATTTGGTTTATATATTGGTTAATGCAGTAAACTCCTAGAATACTAATTGCTTAGATTTCAATTTAAGCCTTAGATTATTTTATTAGTGACTACCCCCCTTGGCTTTGCTAGGAGTTGGCCTAGACGAAGGAGTTGAGGATTAGATGGCAACACCTTAACTCTAACTGCCCCCCAAGGACACACCGAGTGGATTGAATATTTATTCCACGTTTCCCAGGTGTGTATAAAAGAGACAACATTTTTGGCGTCGTTGTCGAGGATAAATCTTTCTATTCCCAGAATACGACCTTGTTTTCCTTTTTGTATTTTACTTAGTTTTTTGTGCTTGTTGTTTATCAGAATTAGACTCAATCATCTGGTGACTCCACTGAATTCCAATTTGACTAAGTATTCTACAAGAAGGAATTCAAAAGGCCTAGTTGACTTCATTTCTGAACCTAAACAATTTTATAGAAGGAGGTTAGCGAAAGCCTCTTCTCATAGAATCCTTAGTCATTTAGGATTCGAGTCCATTTCTTATATTCACTTGCTTTTTGTTAATAATAGTGTTAATTTAGAAATGGAAATTTATGATCCTTGTGATTTTTCAGCTATTAATAATTATCCTCATGCAATTCCTGAAAAAGCAATAGGAAAATTACCTAGGTTTCAAGGAAATAATGTTATCACTACTAAAATTCATGTCAAATACTTTGTGAGATGCATAAATAAATGGTGTGTTGCACATGACCATGAAGATGTAAAAATGAAGATTTTTGTTCTATCTTTAGAAGATGATGCTTTAGACTAGTACGAAGACATGCCAAACAACAAATTCAAGACTTTGAAAGATATCCTAGATGCCTTCACTGAGAAATCGGGGGAGAAAAGAGATCTCTGTCACCTATTGGCACCCCTCAACACAATAAGGAAGAACGAGAATGAAACTATGGATGAATTTAATAAGAAATTCAATGAATTAGTTTCAAACTTGCATACAGACATCAAGCCTCCAGATAATGTTATCTTGATTTACTACATTGAGGCATTTGGTGGGGAAATGAGGTATCAACTAAGTGATAAGGAACCCACTAACCTCAAAATAGCTCCAAAAACAACTAACAAAATTGATAATAACATGCAAGCATCGGGAAAGTCAAATCTTCCAGGGTTCACAAGAGGTAGTTCTTCCAGATAGTCAGATTCTAAAGAAAAGGCAACAGTTCCAGATAATAAAGATCCATCTTATGACCCTTTAAAGGCCATAACGGAGATGGTTAAAATAATGGAGGAAACTCATGCTACTCAACTTAGTGATTTGCAGAATAGATTGATAGCTATGGAGAGGTTCCATTCCCAAAATAACAGATTCCAACCCAAGCCTAACAATGAAAGATGGAAAAAAAAAGTTCCTCCTCAAGAACAAAGGCCACCTAATCAGTTGGAATCCAATAATGTGGTAAATGAAGAAATACCACCCTTTTGTAGAGCATGTGAATACTTTCATGAAGAGTCCACCTATCTAGTCTTTTGTCAAATAAATGAGCAAGGCCTTCCTCCAACAAACAATTTTGTGGGACAATTAATAAACTATAATCACATAAACAACTTTGGTGAAGCTCACCCCTTATAAATGGATTATCGGGTCCAAATGCAAGAAAGAAGTGAGCAAGCCAATGAGGTGGTTGAAGAGTATGATAATGTTACAAAGTTGTATGGACACAAGCCCAAAAATGAGCAGATTTTTGAAATGGCTAGACATAAAGGAATAGTCTACCAAAGAAAAGGGAAGGATGGTGCAAACACGTCTCAAACAAACTTTCCCAAGGTAACTAATCCTCCTCCAATTACTGATCTAACTGTTGATTTAGGTAATTGGATTTCAAATGCAAAAGTGTTGGTTTCAGTATCAAATCTTTTGAAAATTCTTTCATGAAAGGAAAAACTCCTCAAAGCAATAAATGTTCCAAATGATAAAGTGGTTGTAAAAAATAAAGAAAAAGAAAAGGAACATCATGAATATCCTCCAGTTGTTTTGACTAGCAGAGATAGAACCAAAGAAGAAAATCCTCCCTTCTTTGTGTCCTTAGAAATAAATGATCAATGGTTGCATAATTGTATGTATGATTCTGGAGCTTTATCCAACATTATTAATAAGGGAATCATGCAAATATTAAGTATCAAATTTACAAGACCTTATAAAAAATTGTGTTCCATGGATTCTAGAGAAATTGAAACCCATGGGATTATCATAGTTTTGCTAGTCAAACTAGCTTTCCTCCCATATTTTTCTTTCAAAATGGATGTGCTTGTAACAAATGTGCCAGATTATTGGGGTATGATTCTCTCTAGAAAACGGGGAGCTCACATGGGAGGTTGCCTAAATATGGATCTTACTTTTGAAACCATCCCTTATCCTCCTCCATCAACTGAGAATTTCAGGCTCTTTAGAGAAACATAAAGAAAGTATTGTAGAAATTTTAATACAAATTATGTATTGTCTGGATTCTCCTAATCTAACAATTATATGTCACTCTTAAATACATAATCGCTTCTACTAAAATTCTTGCGGAATTTAAAACATGATCGCCAATTGCAATATCAAGAAGAGAGATCAATCACACATAAAAAAAATGTTTTACCAGGAAAGCATAAAGCTAAAAACTCCACTATCATATATTATGTATATATCATGGATCATGAAACAATATCATAAAAAACTCTAATCCAAGATCTCTCAGTACAATACAATTGTCTCACACTGTCATACAAAAATCAGCAAATACATGTGCCAATTCTCTGCCTCTAGACAACCTGCCTCCTCTGTGCAATCCCTGCTGATGGAAAACTTGCAAATGAATTCCTCTTGCCTAGGCTGCGCATTGCTCATGAGCACATCCAATGTGTGTGTGGTTGCATGAATTCACCCACTAAAGTCACAATTGATAGTCAACCTGTCCCTTTCACCTGTTATCTCAATTGGGTCTCCACTGGATCTGACATGCATGTAGTTAACAATGGTAAATATTCAGTTGCATGTGAGATCACTGATTGTGAATTAATTAATAATTAATTCACTGATATCTCACTAGCGTAATTTCAGTTACAACTTGTACAACTGAGCTTAACTGAGTTAAAATACTTTACAACTCACATAACTACACCTC
>ML797173.1:125630-159730 GCA_009831015.1 Picea engelmannii | reverse complement strand
CAGTTGAGGATTATCAATCATCGGGACCGTGGATGCCCCCAAAGCAGGGTTAGGTCTGGAGAAGGACAATTGATCGATGGTCACTATCCGTCCCTCGTGTGGAAACAACAAGACCCGAAAAACTGTAGCAACCACAACTTGCATGGCATAAGTCCAACTCCTTCCTAACAAGAGGTTATAGTCGAGGGGAGCATTGAATACCTCTACTTTGACACACACGGTCTTCCCTCCTAACTGCACGGGGAAAGAAGGAATTATACCATGTGGTCGGAACGAACGACCGTCGAAAGCGGTGAGGAGAGTAGGTGACGGAGACAAAACGGGTTGGCCAATGGCCTTCCAACATGCCAACGGCATAACGCATGTCGAGGCGCCCTCATCAACCACCGTGCGGAAGATATTCTGAGTAAAAGATTTCGTGGGATGAGCCACTACTATCTAAAATGCTACGTGGTAAGGTAGACGAGGTTTTAAGTTGGTTGTATCCAACATGATTGTACTCGGATTACAAGTCTCGGTATATCCTAAAGCGGTTAACAAGGATTTCCTCTGGGAAGGGAAGCTTTGGAGGACCTCCAAAGTGGACATCGCACAAGGGGTTTGTGATAAATCTTCCACCACAAAGTAGTTCTGGGCGGCCCTTGCGTTTGGGTTATGAGAAGTTTTTTTGAATGCACCTTTGGGAATGCATGTCATTGTTTCGCCCAACGTCTTCTCAATCTGTAGAGGAAGAGATGGGAGTTAAACTTCTTTACCCTTCTTAGAAGTTCTTGGTTTACTATAGTCATGCACTCTAGTCGATATAAAAGCATCACCCCTCACCATATATACGTTCGTGGATGCGGGGTTGTTCGAAGACATAGAGGGTTCTTGGCTGCCCCCTTCCGTGCTTGCAGAGACTTGGGTTAGAGTTTTCCCATGTTGAAATGGATTGGTCAACAAAACAGGCTATTGCTGCGTCACAAAATTTTGGGCTTCTGCAAGTCAGGGACACATATGGGTTGGGTGGTCTTCTGTGCACAAGTTACATGGATACCTCGCCTTCCGTTTCTCAGTGTTGTCCCTGCCATCATTATCGGTATGTTTTTTATCCCCCTTACCCTTCTTTCGTTGTTTTTTTTTCCCTTTAGGCTGCTGGGTGGCCTTTGGGTTAGTTGATTGCACTGTGTGTACCTCTGACGTTTTGGTAGGGGGAGCAGCCAAAGTAGTAGTTTGGCTGGCCGCTGTGTGTTGTATAGATAAATGCTGCAACTACTTCGTCAATTGCTCAACGTCCTTTGTTTGTACTGAACCAACGATATCGTCAGCATGTGGTCCAACTCTCTGTCAAGTTTTATCCAGTATTGAGTGTGGTGCATCTGGAAAGATGTTGTATAATAAACCAGACTAAGAATAGATGAGCTCAAATTGTTGAGATCTCATGATGGTGTATTCTTCATAGAATACTCCCGACGTCGCGACGTATTTGGATAACTATGGGACCAAAGACTTAAGGAACCACTCAAGCAGGAATGTGGGTGGGACTGGCACCTTAATTAAACTCTTTCGACATCTCCATTCTTGGATGTGATCAGGGATATGGTCCTCTGTCATCTGTTCGAAATTGGCCAGCATCTCTGTGCCAACGTCGTATCTCACAGGTAACTGGAAATGGTTTAGGAAAGCCATCGCTAGTTCATCGAAGGAAGAGTATCTTGAGAGGTCGAGCTCAATGTACCATTTCACGACACTCCCAATGAGAGTACGTTGAAACAATCACAACTGTATGGAGTCATCTTTCAACGAGTTAGATGAGCACCAAAGGTGGAAGGTAGTCACATGATCGCCTGGATCTTCGTTAGGCTTGGCTTCAAACTTTGGAATGTCCAAAGACAACTTTGTCAGCATAGGAGGCCAACACGGATCGTGACAAATAGGGTCATTCAACAACCTTGTCAAATTTGGCAAGTGCAAATTCGCTAGGAAGGGTAGTTTGGGTTGTTGGTGATAACCTGGGAAAAAGAGGGCCTGGATTTTGACTGGCACCAGGTTGCAAGGAAAAGTTCGGCTGTTGGCCTAGATTTTGGTAGAAACCATGGCCCTGGCCACCGTATGGATTTTGCGTATGTGGAGACATTGTCGGTTGATTTCCAAAATATGACATAGATGGTTGGGCATGCATTATGTTCGAAGGACTCTGAGAAGGGTTTATCCATGTCGGTCCCGTGGGGATAGGCATAGTAGTTTGTCCGGTGTTCCATTGATTGTGGAAATAATTACTCGAGATTGGCATTCCGAATGAGGGAACGGATCCATGCCAAGAATTCCAAGGCCCTGATGTGGAAGAAGTTCCTAGGTTTTCCCCCTGTGCAGGAATAGTACCTTGCACTGGAAAAGATTGTCCAAAACTTTGATTTCCCCAATGGGGAAGGCGGCTGATGAGAAGGCGTTGTTAACAAATGTTTCAGCCAAAGAAAACAGTGTCGAACCTACCAGCATATTATGCGAAGGTGGTCCTTGACTCCTCGCTCCAAATAAACTATGGTATGTAGGTTACCCAACGGATTGCTGATGCGAGCCACCGAGTGAAGGGGACGAAGGAGGGATATGACCTCCTCCGTAAGGGAAAGCGTTAAAAGGAGCAAGAGTGCCCCCTATGTGACCTTGTAGAGGAGCGCTAGAGCTCCCTGCTCCTAGACCTGAAGTCTGTAAAATGGAGTAGGAAAGTACAAGAATTGTACCCGAACTAGGCATCCCATATGAGAACGGAGGGCCTGTCGCACTTGGTGTAAAAAGGGTTGTGGCCGCCTCCAAAGACGGGATCAGACCACTGTGCAATGTAGATGCGGTCGAGACCATGGTGGCTCAGACCAGTGACAGTGGGTTAGGAGGTGGAAATTCTCCTATGGTGACAACCATAGTGGGAACTGAAGAGTTCCCAGAAGGAGTAACAACATTTGTTTCCATTGCTGTGTGCGACACTATCTGGCACTCGTAAGGATGAATTGGTACGATGGTGGGTGCTGAAAGATCAATGGTGGAGGTTTCAACCAGAGCCAAAGCTTGCGCTCCAAGGTCTAAAATGACTGATTCCTCTAGATGTTGGTCAGGTACAATTTCTTATGACCCGGTCACTTCAAAAGACCCTTGTTGATCTAGATTTCGCCTTAGTGGTGGCGGGGTTGGCTCTAGTGTAACCGGAGGCAGGACAAGAAGCCTTCGTAACTGGCAGAGCTCGTGATCCTCCACTGTGTGAGAAGATCAATGACACTCTAGGGTAGTCTAAACATTCAAAAGTAACACACACTAACAGATTCCCTAGAAGATAAGATAGGCAAACACTAAATTAATTTGAAGAACAGTTACAACAACCAACACTAGAGAAACTTACCGGTGCAAATGAAACTCGAACACAGAAGCACCCTCCAGGTATAATTTTCAAAGCGTGGCCCGATGTCTGTCCTAGGTACCGCGGTATACCCCCGCAGTCACCTGTATATGTCCCTAAAAAAGATAGGCAACTAGGTTTCTAGCGCGCGAACAATCACCAGGCGGGTACAATCGAAAGTCGGGTAGAACACAATGAGCAGGGTATCGAGCCCAAAAAATGTCAAGGGTATCAAAAGCAAGTGGTCCGGAAGACAACTGAGCATCTCTAACAAATTCGAGACCCATGAAGCCCCGTGGCAAATGCAATCGATGGAATCCAAAAACAAGCCCTCTATATGTGTTCTCCACTACGATTGGTCCAGATTTGGAGAGGTTATCTCCGCTACCTTTCTGCATGCAACCTCATGTTTATCCCCTGTGTTAGAGGGGGGTCCCGGATAACTTTCACGATACTAGACTTAGACACTCCCTAACTCAGACTGATCCGGATTATGTTCGGCACGAAATGAGATCGGAGATATAATAAAGAAATGCACAGAGATATCATAGATATTCAATAATATAACATAAATGTATCATAGATGCAACCATAAACATAGATATACAGTAATACACAATTTCTATTAATGAAAGAAATGTACAGAGACTGTAAAAATACAGAGTGAAAGACTGGCTAGAATGGTGGCAACTTATCTCTGAGAAGAGATGTGACGGCTACTCGCATTCGCAAGAAGATGATTACAATGAGGCTCTGAAGGCCTTTTTACAATAAGAGGGAATGCCAAAAACCCTAGACATCCAAAAACCTAACCCTAGGAGATGAAGTGCCAAAAGTCATGTGGGCCTCGTTTGGGTAAGTGAGTACGTCAACTTCCCGGGGTCGTAACTTTTGCATACAATCTCCGTTTTAGGCGTGTGATATCTCATTGGAAATGTGTCATCGAGGAGATTCATTTTGGGGGCTCAATTATTCCTTTAGCTATCATTAAGGAGCTCGATACCAAAAAACATTCATTCAAGCCCTCAAAATGGCCCCGGAAGTAAAAACTGGTAAAAATAGTAAATTGCCAGAAAACTGTTTTGAGCCATTTGGAAAAGGTGGGTGGCCACTGATATCCACCTGGATCAATCCTCCCTCTTTAGGAAGCAATGGTATTAATTGCGTTGAGTTCTCGGGGTAGAGGGAAAAACGTTTGTTGAATCTGCATCTTGGTGAGTTTCTTGTCTTGTTGGAGACGTCGCGATGCTCAGTTTGTGGAAATCTGTCACGAACCTGTTGAGGTTGAGGCTATTCAACAAGTCTAGATACATGAGAGGATGATGTGCAAAAGGAATCTTTGCACTTTTATTCAGCCTTGTCGACTTGCTTCTATTGGATAAAAGGTGCTTGGGGCAAGGTTGTAGTGGTTGCAGTGTCCTTTTGTTCTCCTTTTGAATAGATTGTGAAGAAGATGAATTTTGCAGTATGAGATACTACCTTGCGATACTTTTTAGGTGGAACAGTAGTCGGAACTACCTCTAGTATTCTGTAGAGATGACCCCCCAAAGTAACAATGAAACTACGGGGTCGAGACTCATAAACAACATGGCATATCCACATATATGGTTGGCCCAAGAGAATATCACAAACATCCAGTGGGGCAACATCACATAATACCTCATCCTTGAAGGGTTGGATGCCATATGACAATCGACACTGTTGGCTGACGTGAATATCTCGTCCTTATCGAAGCCACCCGATGTTGTATGGCTGCGGGTGTGGTGTTGTCGACAATCCGAACTGTTTGACGACCTCTAATGAGATGAGGTTTTTCTGGCTTCTGCTATCAAAAATAAAATGCAGCGGGGTCCCCTTCACCCACATATGTGAATGAAAAAGGCGCTCCCCCTCTTTAGGATCTGTTGGTTCTTCTGGTTGAATTGCTGTGGTCGCGACAATAGCAGTGGGGTCTGCGTCAATGATCTGTCCTTTACCAGTATTTTCAGAATCAGATTCAGAATCAGGGTTTGACTCCTTGTCTTTGATCTCGGCCACCAATGACTGTTTTGAGTGACATTCATCGGTGTTGTGCCAGGGGATTTTGTGGAAATCACACCATTTTCCGGTGTCCTTCTTTGTCTTCCCATGACCCTTCTTTTCCTGTGTCTTGGACTGGTTTTCAGGAGACTGTTTGTTAGGGACATCTTTGTCATACTTTGGTTGTTGTGGATTTGCAGACTCGAATTCCCGTTTGTTCTGGTGCTTAAATTTCTTCTCAATTTTAATAGCATATCGATAAGCAACACCGAGTGATGAGATGCCCAGAAAATCCATTTCAGTCTGGATGTATCTGTGTAGAGCCCCACGGTATTTCAGAACCAAATATCACTCGGAGTCTTTGATACCCAGCTTGGTGTGAAAGGTATGGAAGGTATTGGTGAACTCAGAAACTGCTTGGCCCCTCTCTTGCCGCAGTGTGGTCCATCTCATGTACTGGTCCTCATAGTTTCCAACAGGGTAATACTGTTCTTTTACCGCATCCACAAAAAAATCCCAAGTGGGATCGGCCCCATATATTCCAGAATCCTCTGTGGAACTTTTCTCCCAGTAAGTTTCCCACCAATGTTTGACATGAGGGAGAGCTTTAAGGAGTGCGAATGTGATCTTTTCTTTGTCAGAAAAATTGTGAACAGAGAAATAACCTTTTAGCAAAGTTAACCATTTTTCTAGGGCTTCTGCATCTATCTGTCCTTCAAATATAGGAATATCAAAATCAACTTGTACCTTGAAAGGCGAGGTGCCTCCAGAGTGGCCACTTGATGAATATGCACCTGATGCTATCGGCAGACGTTGAAGGATGTGGGCAAAATTCTCCATCATTTCGTCCCTCTGTCGCGTGAGAGCTTGTTCAAGCAACAGATTGATAGGATCGTCTGCTCCGTCATTTTTCTTTTCTTCCACCATTGAGGGTTTCTTGGGTGTGCGAGAGCGATTGTATTTAAGAGAGAAAAGATCGAGACCCAAATTGCTATAATCAGACCTCGTTAGGGACATGCACTGAGAAAAAACAATCAAGAGCAGTCTGCTCTGATACCACTGATCCAGATTATTTTCGGCACGAAATGAGATCGGAGATTTAATAAAGAAATGCACAGAGATATCACAGATATTCAATAATATAACATAAATGTATCAGAGATGAAACCATAAACACAGATATACAGTAATACACGATTTCTATTAATGAAATAAATGTACAGAGACTGTAAAAATACAGAGTGAAAGACTCGCTAGAATGATGGCAGCTTATCTCTGAGAAGAGATGTGATGGCTACTCGCATTCGCAAGAAGATGATTACAATGAGGCTCCGAAGACTTTTTTACAATAAGCGGGAATACCAAAAACCCTAGACATCCAAAAACCTAACCCTAGGATATGAAGGACCAAAAGTCATGTGGGCCCCGTTTGGGTAAGTGAGTACGTCAACTTCCTGGGGTCGTAACTTTTGCATACGATCTTCGTTTTAGGTGTGTGATAGCTCGTTGGAAAGGTGTCGTCAAGGAGATTCATTTTGGGGGATCAATTATGACTTCAGCTATCATAGAGGAGCTCTATACCAAAAAACCTTCATTCAGGCCCTCAAAATGGCCCTCGAAGTAAAAACTGCTAAAAATAGTAAATTGCCAAAATTGTCAGAAAATTGTTTTGAGCCATTTGGAAAAGGTGGGTGGCCACCGATATCCACCTGGATCACATACTCCAATGTTTGATTTTAAATGGCCTTGAAGAGTTTCCTCTCCAACCTAATCCAAGGCCCTAATTCTGAACTAGTTGGTTAACCCTACAAACATAAAAGTCTACTAAATTTTAGATTTAGCGTTAATTTTATGGCTTATCTTATGTCAAGGGGTATGAAAGTGAAACTAATGATGTGTAAAAGATGAAAGAAAAAATGAATAAAAATATGGAAACAAAAAACTTTTACTTAATGCAAAATTTCAACAACTTTTCAAAATATTTGTTTTTTTTTTTAATTTTCTAAGATTTTGGACACCAAACTCAAAAGGAATTTCACTCAACTACGAGCTACTTATGATCTAAGTAAACTGAAAAAACTTATGAAATAAATGATTTTTCCTTGGCTAATAATGCATAATCGCACTCTTCAACCAAACAAGAAAATGAAAGAGATTTTTTATTTATTTAAATGCTGATAAAGCCAAAAGGAAAAATACCAACAAGTAAAAACCAAGAAAAAAAATTATGGCCTAAACGCAGATCGCAAAGAATCACTTCAACAAATCACACACTAACAACTTTTAAAAAATGACTCTCACACTTGTCTAAAAACCCTATTTTTTATTTTTATTTTTATTTTTATGACAGCTTTGTAAATGAGAAAAAGAAAGCTAAGGCTAAGATTGATCCTAAGCTACTGACTGCTAAGACAAAGATTCAAATACCTGAGAGGTATAACTCTCATCAAGGGAAAGGATGACTGCCTTACCCCAAAAAAAAACTATCCTGCCCAAGCACGCTACTGATAATCCAACAGCAAGCGTGTGAACGCGAGCTGTATAGAGCCAGAGGGCATGTACACATGGGATGACCTTCTACATGCCGCGTGTATCTCTAAAACTCTAAAAAAAGTAAAAACAGACAATCCAAACCAGGAAGAGACCACTGATATTGATAACCAGGATCTCCTGAAGGCTTGGCCACTCTTTTAAACAGAAAAAACAAGCAATGTAAGGAATTTTTTTTTGTAAAACACACCAATCTGAGACAAGATTGCAAACGACCAGGACTTAGAAAGAATTCCAGAAAACCCCTGAGAATCACTGATTCTGACAGGAAAGAGGATGACTGCCTCCAAAATTTTCTGGAATCTACACGCTATTGCTACTTCTTCAGCTAGTGTTCGCACGTGGGCTGTAAGAGAGTAGGGCGTGGGTACATGCGTACATACCTTATGAAGGCCGCATGTACTTCTGTGGATCCCAAAAAACACAGTCAAGAAAATAACAGAGAAAGATGGTATGGTAAACCAGACTCTCTGCTAGCTCAGACTTTGCAGAAACTAAAAAAAAACAGGCAAGAAAACCAGTCTTTTAAACTACCCAAAAACAAATAAAATTCCTAGGAACCCTAGAGACTTCCCCAATATGGTCGCCAATTCTATTGTGAGGGAAATATCCTTATGGACTAGCAAATAGGGTTATACTTTGCATGTAGATATGACCAAGAAAAAATCTACTTTCTACCTTCGTCCCCAAACTTAAATCCCATTTCTTTCAGTAAATACATGGCCAGATCAACCTACCTTGTTCCAGGCATTTGATGTCAATCCTCTTTCACACTTGATCACTTGTTCATAGTTCTCCTTCCAAAGATGACCTGCATACAAGACAAGAAATAACTACACATGCATATTACCTATAGACTAACGGGTTAGAGATTCAAACATGTACTTAACAAACTATGAAATTGGGACGGGAAACACATTTTCTTTATTACTTTGAATGAGTTAGTTTAAAAAAATTTGAGACCGGCCACCGCTCTGCGAACCTGATCCTGGGCTCCTCTCTCAATTGTCCTCCAAATTATTTGCTTAGTATCTCTTCTTGCACAAGGATGGCTAAAGGGTTGGGACAATAGGAATATGCAATTGGACAGAGTTTCTTTACTCTATTTCTCCTCCTCCAAATGGGACCCCTAGCCCTTCTTTTATAGGCTAGAAGAAGCTAGGTATTTGGACGAACCCTTGGCCATGCATGGTCGGGAGTTTCAGTTAACTCACCCAAAGCTCTGTGTTCCGTCGACAACTTTCCTTTTTTCGTGCTTTTGTTGGTCCACGCGGGTTGTTTTAGGTCAGCTAGTGTGTGCATGCGTGCAGTAATGGAGTAGGACGCATGGGCCCTTATAAAAGAGGTTTTTTAAAGAGTTGTTCAACAATTCTTTTGGCAAATAAGGGATATGAGATGGCCTGATGCCAGGTAAGCATGTATGGTGCAATTTAGGGTTATAACACTTTGTCCAAAGGAAATTTTAGTAAGTACAATAAGGCCTTAAATTCCCCTTGGTTGTTCCTCTTCCTATATTATCTTTGACCTGAATTCTATGTGTCTTTGAAAGATATAGAATGAATCCAATCCCACAAATAGATTTCGGGCCTTGACAAGCCCCATCAAAATATTCCCACGCTAAATATTTGTCCACTTGTATCTTTATATATTTCTCTATGGTTTAACCTTAATATGGAAGTAAAGCATCAATCTAGGAAACTACATAAAAAGTGGGCATCATATTTTCTTCAAACAAAATAGAGTTTCTAGCTATTCATATTCCCCATTGAAGCAGAAATGGGATTGTTCTGAAGCACTTTAGATCATGCTAAGTAAACCAAATGTTAATACATGTATCTATGAATTCACATTTCCAAAAGTTCTATATACCCAAAATCTCCCCGACCTCAACCCATATTTTTTGAGAAACATTGCAATGCAAGAACAAATGTGAAGTATTTTCCTCACTACACCTTAAAAGTAAAAAAATGCTTGGACCTTCTCTATTTATTTTATGGAGGTATTCCCATGTTAACACTTTATTGCTAAATATGAGCCACGTAAAAAAATTACATTTGGGAGGGGCCTTAACTTTCCAAATATTTTTCCACTACCATTTTTTATCACCTGGTCTTGGTCCAAAAAGAGATAAGTATCCAAGACTAGGGGTATAATCCCCCCCTACTCCATTTAGAGCCCAGATTAATTCATTGGGGAAATTTTTCATACCTATATGTGCCTTCTTGTGTTCTACTAAAAATGGTCCCACCTTTTGGCCAGATTTTCTCCTAGAATAGGATCAATTGCCTTTCTCCATCCTTGAGACCACAGGGATGTATCAGTTGGGTTATCAATCAAATTAAGTGTAAATTTTCTATTTACCTATAGGTGTTGGATGATTTTGTCACGGAGGAATATGTCTCGACTCTCTACCATAGCCCATTATTGAATCTTCCCCCACAATTACTTGTGATCCATCTCCCACTCACTATGTCAAATAAGAGCCTATGACTGGGAATACTAGTGTCATCACCTTCCACTGGTTGGATACATTAACTATACTACTTCTTTCCTATCTAATCTAGTCCAAGAGAGTCCCTGGAGCAATGCATTTCTATATAAGAATAATTTTCCATAGGATCTAATTTGTGATGATGTTCCATAATTATTTTTTTTTCGGAGATTTACCAAATAAATGTATGTTCTTCACCCCCCAAACCCCCAGGTATTTTGGAGATGCAATCCTCTACCACTTAACCAGATGATTCTATTTGTACTCACTTATCCCTTGCCACATAAAATTAAAACAAAAAAAATTGTTTTTTTCAAGAACACCTTTAGATATATGAGCTAGAGTGTGCTAGTATACTGGAATAGCTTCTAGCATCGACATTATCATAACCAATCTACCTCCCCTAGAGAGTCACCTATTGCACCAAAAAGAGAAGCATTTTTCAATTTTAGACAACAACTAGTACCAATCTTCCTTTCCATAGAAATTTGGCTTAAGAGTAAAGCCTAGATATTTAACTCCTTCTGACATGTCTAAGTATTTAAAAGGAAAACACCCTCCAATACCCAAATCTTGAATACTGTCTAGACCAATTGTATAAACTACATACTTTTCTCATTTATTTCCATGACACCTTGTTGTAAAGATGTAAATTTTTCTTGAAACATCGACCCTCCCTTTCTTATCTAAAAAATAATAGTAAAACATCATTTACAAATAGTAAGTGTGTGAGTGCCTCATATCCTATTCTCACACCTTTCATTCTTCTCATTCTCTTAGATTCAATAATGGCTCTACTTAATCCCTCTACTTGATTATGTCGCTCAAGTGCATCGTGAAGGAGTTGAGTTTGATTTTGAAACAATGTTTCTTTGGCTTGTGGAACTTGCAAGCATGTTACAACATTATGAAAAGTTGCTTTGTCAATGGTGATTGTATTTTCCAATGAAGATAGGATTAGTGTTTTCAGTAACTCTAATTTTTCCTCAACTCGAGCCATAGCTCAGACCTCAAGTGTTTCTTGCAATTCCACCCTTTAATAGTTAGACTCAACAATGTAGACTCAAAAATGAAGGCAACAAATGGAGGGTGTTGGCTTATACCCAAAATGCACCCGTTTACAAGAAGAAAACAAGTAAAATTACAAAGAATATTTTTAGATTACCTTGATTGCGGAGTTGAATGTGCAATTCTTCTTTTTGTATTGAGAAACATTACCAACAAGTTCCAAAACCTCGACATAAAGACATTTAAGAACAATAGAAATATACACTAAAGCACCGGGAATAGCTTTGAAATATCTCTGAAGCACCAAAAACACTTTCAGGGCCAGTGATCTTTGTTTGGAAAGGCACAAAAAATACTACTGGCATACTCTCCAAGTCACCAAAAAAGAAGCCTGCAAATGGTGATGAATGTTGAAACAACCTCGTCTGGTCTAGGAATGATGTAGAATTGAAAGCACCATGAAAATGAATGTTGAAGACCCACAAAATGTAGTGCCTCTTGAATTTAATGGAAATGATAATGTATTAACTCTATCATTTTCCAAAGTTAGAATGAAGGAAGTCCTCTAGGATAATCAGTATGCAATCTATCATTAAGTCAAAATCCAATAAGAAGTAAAGGATTATGTCAAGACTTTTGTAGTAATTTACAGTTTCCACTCAGCTATCCACATATCATAATTAGAATAGATTAATTCATCACAAAAAAAAATCATAATTCATAGGTGCTTGCTCTCCATTTGCAAAGGAAATCCACTGACCATTATTTATATATTGGTTACTAAATTTGGACAAAATTAGGGAAATGCTAGTAGATTTTCATCCTTCCTCAAAATTCAAATCTAAGGCCACATTTGTAGATTCTTATAATTCATAATTGCTTGCATCCCATAGTTTATAATATTCTTCAGAAGCACTTGCTGGCAGTGAAGTCAGAGATTTCCCAATGTGGTGAAACAACTTCTATTAGAGTGGCACAAAGTTGGTGTAATAATGATACTCTTAGAACTACTACTCTCCATATGGTTAGGATGCATGTGGATGTAGATTAGCAAACTGATGTTTCCGTTTCTCGTTAATCATTGAACCCCGGAGTGCAACAATTTCAGGATGAGTGGTAGATTGATTTTGGGGCAATCCATTATATTCTTTTGTCTCTTTGTCCACACCAGCAACAAAAAATTACTCTGCATATGCACTATTTGAATCTTCAATGCATTTCATGAAGCGTGTTCAAAGGGTACCAGTGAGAAGAATGTCTGCATGAACAATACACTAGGACAACAACTAGGGTGTGAGAGTGAGATTGGTGTTTGCAACGTAGGGTTTTCATAGTGACAGTGTAAACAGTGATTGACTATGGGAGTGTGGTGTATGATGTCGTGAGAATTATGGAAGGAAGATCCAGATTCATGTAATGAAAGAGGTTTATAACAATCACATGTTAATATAGCTAGATTCCATTTTGACTCGCAATTGCAACATGTGCTAAGATGGGAAGCAATCTATCCTTTGTGTGGAGAGCATGAGGTTGGAACACAATGTTGGAATGCCAAATTAGGATAAGCCTGAGGTTGGATCTGTGGAGAGTGTAAGCTCATAACTGGAAAAAAACAAACATGACCACAATGTCTTCCACAATACAACTGGTAGGGTTTTGAATGTTGACGTAGACCCCCTGCCCTCGGGTCGAGATCCGCACAGGATTTTCACTAAAACCACTCCAAGGGTTAATCAAAACCTTTGTTTGACCCGCTAAGGACTTCGGGTTTCGGGAGTTGGAGAGTCCCGATATATCCCACTACTCTTGACAAATGCCGAAATGCGAATTGTCAACGAGGGCTGACCGCTCCAACGCACACCACCTATTGCCACTAAACTCGACTTTTCAGAACTTGAGTGAACGACCCAACAATTGTTCCTCTTGCCTTATGATTCCCCAAATTTCAAAATGTCGAAATGCTGAAATGGGCTCAACGCCCATTGGAATGCACAATCGATGGCCTTTCGGGACTCTGCGTACCGGGAGTTTGTGATTCTCGATCCCAACTCACTTGCCGCACCAATTTCCAAATTCCGAAATAGCGACCCTTTTTTGAGATTTGCGTACTGGGGTTTTGAAACTCTCGGTGTCAAAAATCACTTGTCTCCTCTACTTCCCGGACCCCGAAATGCCGAAATGTCGGGATTCCATTCCAAAGATACTTCGCATTTCACGACTTCGGGGTTTTTAGTGCAAAGCGCCCCGGCTCCTTGTCATCAGGATTTCCGAAATGCCAAACCCCGAAATACCGAAATGTCGATGTTTCTCACTAAAGGCATGTCACATTTCGCGACTTCGGGGTTTCAATGCCAAGGGTCCCGATCCTTTGTCGAAAAAAATTTTGGTATGTCGAACTCCGAAATACCGAAATTTTGAAATTCCAGTACTGATAATCCCTTTCGAGAACCAGGAGTTTGAATGACCAAGGGTTTTGGCCTGCACTCTGGACTTATAGGTCCTGAATTCCCAAAATGATCTGATGGCTCAGACAGACCATGATCAATGATCCACATTGATTCTTGATGTCAAGGTGGTGGATTCGTCCAACTCCTAACCACCTCGTAGCTCCTATGGATCCTACGGTCCTCGCGTTTTCGTGATTTCTCCAGAGAGAATTTTGACCACCAGATGCACTCCTCAAGGACTTCTGTCCAAATGACTTAGCGTTCTCCCTCCTAAACTTAACTTCTATGAGACGATTTCAGCCTCTATCCCCCTTTGAACACTTCAAAGGTTAAATCCCTCCTGAGCTTTCACTTATAAACTCAAGCTTCCAAAATGATTCCTGCTTGCACTCTTTGCGGAAAACCTTCAAATAACCTCTGGTTATTTGGATCTCCGACCTTGTGCACTCCTTGCAACAATGGTCCTTCAACCTTCCTTCTAGATTTATAAAATCCAAGGCTTCAACTGGCCTGCGCACACCTTGCAAAACTCTATGATTCACTTGCACTTCAGCTGGTATGAGAACAATGATATCTCTCCTGAGCTTTCTGAGATAAAACTCAGACCCTCGTCAATGCACACCTTGTGGATGTTTGCTGCACTCCTTGCAGGAATTCTCAGGAAGAGAAACAATTGAAACTCATTCTTCTCCTCTCTCAGACTTCATACATTCAACATGAAATCATACACACAACATTGAAACAAATGCATAACAAAGAAACAAGTCAATTGTAAACATACCATTCAACAAATGTAAACAGTAAGCATCACAACACGAGGAAAATTAAGTCAAAGCTTCATATATTAACTCAAGTGCTCCTATACATGGGTTCTTTTCTATAGCTCTCTGCTACAACTCTACAGCTTATGAATTCTGAATGATAATAAAGTTACAATAATACAAGGATGAGGGTGTCTATATTCGTTTTCCCTCCTATGCTTCTAAAACTGTCTAATCTAACATTCATATCTACCTACTTTACATTAACAGACTTAAATGCCTAATACATCCGACAGATGAGAGTAATCTCTCCAGATCTGTTCATATCTCCAAGACATAAATGTAAGTACGCCCTTTCCTAGCTATTACATTAATGCTTCAAATTTCAAAATTTAAAATGTTTTCATAAAAACGTGCTCCTTTTTCCATCTGCGCATCTAGTTGTCTCTCGTTTTTACGTTGCTCGCTTGGCTGGCTGCTTACAATGCTCCTGCATCAAATGTCCAAAAGGAAATGGTCAATTTGTTTCCTTGTGTGTTGTCTTCACCGAAATAAAATGCGTTTCCTTAGTCAATTTATCCACCACCACCATGATGGAGTCATGTTGCTTCACTATTCTGGGAAGCTTAGTAATAAAATCAATTGTGACTACTTCCCACTTCATTTATGGAATGGGCAATGGCTGTAGAAAACCTGTTGGATGTCTTTGCTCTATCTTCACTTTTTGGCACTCTAGACATTTGGCTATGTAATTAGCCACTTCTTTCTTCATTCTCGACCAAAAATATTGGCTCCTTACAACTGAAATTGTCTTCTGATATCCTAGATGTCCAACATATGGCATATATAAATTTCCTTTGTAACTGCATTTTTTATCTCATTGGAATTCAACACATACACTTTTCCTTTGTACATGAGAATCCCATCTTCTTTCATCTCAAAAGAATTAATTTTTTGCTGAAAATTGTCTTGTTGTAATATCCATTTTATTTTTAGATACTACCAATATGAATTTGTTTCTACAATAATTTGATCTTTCACATTAGTGATGTACATGTTGATGGCCGCAACATGCACTTCATGCACTCTCTTGCTGTGCATCATCCACCTATTTTTCCTTGCCTTTTATATGCTTAATTTCAAAGTCATATTCACTCAGAAATTTCAACCATCTAGTTTGTCTGGAATTTAGTGCTGGTTGTCCAACTTTTTTTTTCATACCATAGTGGTATGTCCTTAGCTCAAATTTCTTACCCATGATATAATGTCTCCGCATTTTCAATGCATGTATAATTGTTGCTAACTCCAAGTCATGTGTAACATAATTTATTTCATGCTCCTTCAATTTTATCGACTCATAGCATAACCCATTATCCTTTTGACTAAGGACTCCACTAATCCCTTCCTTGCATGCATCAGTGCACACAACAAAATCTTCATCTGGATCTGTAATATTCAATATTGGTGCACTTGTCAATATTTCCTTCAACTTCTGAAAACTCTCTTCACATTTGGAAGTCCATTCTAACTTTACTCCCTTCTTTTGCAAAGAAGTGATTGGACTTGCAATCTTTGAGAATCCTTTTATGAATCTTCAGTAATAATTGATAAGACCCATGAGTGATCTAACCTCTGTGACATTTCTTGGCACCGACCATCCTCTAGTGGTCTCTATCTTTTCAGGATCCATTACTATCCCTTCTGTGGAAATTATATGCCCCAAGTAGTGAATCTTCTTTTGATAAACGATGCACTTACTTAACTTAGCATACAATTTATGCTCCCTTAAAAATTGCAACACCATTCTTAAATGTTTCTCATGTTCCTCTTATGAATTAGAGTAGATGATTATATTATTGAGGAACACAATTAAAAACTTGTTTAGGTGCTCCCTAAACACTCCATTCATTAAGAACATAAAAACTGTTGGGGGATTTGATAGTCCAAATGGTACTACCGTGAATTCATAATGACCATATCTTGTCCTGAATGTTGTCTTGTTAATATCTTCTTCCTTAGACCTCACTTGATGATATCATGATCTCAATTCAATCTTGGAAAATATTCTTACTCCTTTCAGTTGGTCAAATAAATCATCAATCCTTGGAAAATGATATTTGTTCTTTATGGTGACCTTATTTAGCTATCTAAAATCAATACACATCCTTAAGGTTCCTTTTTTATTCTTCAAAAAAAGAACCGGGGCTCCCCAAGGTGAAACACTTGGGTGTATATACCCCTTCTTTAACAATTCTTCAAGCTACATTTGAAACACCTTCATTTATGGTGTGCCCATTCTATAAGATGTCTTAGACACCGGGGAAAATCTTGGCACTAAATCAATAGAGAAATCAATGTCTCTGTTTGGCGGAAATCCTAGAATCTCCCTAAAAACATCTTCAAAATCCCTCAAGACCAGATGATCCTCAATGCTTTCCACTTTATCTATGGATTCCTCCTCCACATGGGCTGCAAAAATATGACATCCCTTCCTAAAACTGTTCTTCAAATGCATAACTGAAATCTGTCTAACAACCACAACTCTTGGAATACCTTGAGTCTTTCCTTGTTTCCCTCCTTCATCAAGACATGTGATTGTCTTGTTGTAATAGTCTAGGACAACATAGTGTCTTTCCAACCAATCCATCCCAATTAGACAATCATATGAACCCAATGGTATGATGTTTAGATCTACCTTTGTGTTGAGTCCATTCATGTCTATCAACCAATCTTTAACTAACTCATTGATTTTCCTCTTAGCCCAAGTGGTTAATTGAACTAACCAAGATTTCTTATTCTTACTCCTTTTCAAGTGAAATATTTCAACAATGTTAAAATTTATGTAACTATGGCTAGCTCCATAATCAATTAAAATTGCTATGGGATGGTTTTCAATCTTACCTTCCACTTCAATCATGGGGGATTTATACCTTTCTTGCTTGTTTTCTAAGGATACATAAATCATTGGCATGCTTCCTCCCATGTATTCCATTATTTCATCTTCCTGAATTTTATGGACAATTCTCATTCTTTCTCCTTTATGAGGGAAGTCCCTATATAAGTGATTTTCCTCACATCCCCAACATTGTACACGATGTTTCCTTAGCCTTTTCCCAAATGAATCTGCAATTTTGTGTTCATTTTTGGTTGATTTTCCTTGTTGATTTTCTTGGGTGTTGTTCTTGAAAAAGGGTGGCTTAAAACCTTTCTTCCTTTTCTCCCTTTTCCCTTTCCTCTTGTCATTCCAAGCCTTTTGGAAAATTGGCCTTCCTCTGCTTTTCTCATAAAGATGCCTTACTCTTCTTATGTCCTCTTCCAAAGTATTGGGGTTATCATATTGAATCTTGACACTATAGAAGGAGGGTAACCCACTTATAAACCTTTGGATTTTGACCTTTTCATCCTTTATGAAGTCAACATACTTCAACAACTCAAAGAAACTCTTTTCATATTGATCCATTGTCATGGTTGTCAACTTGAGTTCAAAGAAATCTTTTATTTTACTTTCATAATAATGCTCAGACAAATATTTCTCTTGGAAATATCCTTTGAATTTTCTCCATGAGATCCTCTTCTCATCCAAGTTCTTGGCTTGCTTAAGTTTATCCCACCACATGGTTGCCTTTCCTTGCAAGTGGTAGGTTGAAATTCTAGCTTCTACCCGAGAAGGGTAATCATGCAACTAGAAATATTTCTTCATTTCCAACAACCAATCCTCGACCTCTTCTCCCTTCTTGTGCTCATCATTGAAATTTGGTGGCTTAATCTTCCTGATTTCAACTTGCAATATGTATCCCTCGGGCCTTATTCTTTACCCCCTATCAAGAGACACACTTGGGATGCTCCCTAGCCCCGAACTTGCATGAGTTCTTCTGGTGGATTTCCTTGGAGAATGATGGTGCCTACTCATTCTTATTGATTTTCTATCATTTCCATGATCATCCCTTTTTCTATGAGATCTAGATGCTGACACTTGTTTATCACTAGCTGCTTTCTTAGTGCCAGTGTCCTTGATGACTTGCTTATGCAACATATTTAAGATCTAAATTATATCTTCCTGAACCTTCATAATCCTTTCATTATCAACCCTATATCTTTTCACTTATCTGTGCAGGGTTCTTCCTATCTATTCTTTCATTTGACTTTGTCTCATCATTCCCCATGTGACAAGCTCCCACCTATCTATTCTTTCATTTGACTTTGTCTCATCATTCCCCATGTGACAGGATCCTGCCTATCTATTCTTTCATTTGAATTTGTCTCATCGTTCCCCATGTTGACATGCAGAACTATGATCTCTTCCTCATGGTTGTAATATCTCTGAGAATATTCCATAACTCCAGTCCTCATATCAGAACCAAATTTGTCTTCATGTACCTCTAATTTTGCAATAAATGTGCATGCAATAATTACTGTTAGAACATGCATATCATACAACATTTCATCCATTAGAATACATGTTATTTATTCATCAATTTAATAAGTACATATTGCACCAATTCAAATTCTAATTCCTTAGATGCATTCCTTTCTGAAACATATTTCCAATGGTTGTACTCGTGCCTCAATCTGAGTTCCGAGTGAAAAGTTACAACATTTACATGTTGCAATTTATACTCTTTCATTGCTACAAAAATATCTTTATTAGTTTCTGAGAAATTTGAATGCCCAATTCAAAATTCTTGGTTGAAAAATTTCTTCTAGTCCTCAATACCTTTCCAATGACTATTCATTTTCTCAAATCCAAGCTCCGAGCTGAAAGTTATAGTTCGAAGAAATTTAGGTTGTTTTACCCAAATTATCCATGCATGTTATAGGTGTCTTATTTCTCTTCTTGCACATTTTTAGGTATCCATATCCAAAACATGACTTCATAACTGGGTTCTATGGATCATAATATTTCCATCAACTGCTCATGTTCCCCAAATGGACTTCTGACCAAGGATTTATTCCCTCTGGAAGTAAATTTGCTCCAAATTTTTACCCTTACTGTTTTGGCTGTAACTTTCTCATATGAGCTCCATTTTGCGAATGGTTTATCTCATTGTATAGCTCTCTATGCTTTATTTTATTGATCTACAAATACAATCCATGCTTTCATACACTTTGTTCTCGTGGGTTTTGAATGTCTAAAAACATCGTTTAGGGCCTCAAAATTGCCCCGCTAGTAAATGACCTTCAAAAACCACAAAATTTCGCATATAATTGATTGTTTTACTACTGTAACAACCTTTTAAATATGAGTCCTTGATCTCAAATCACATGGAATATGAACCATTGATATGTTCTCCATTTTCCATCGGTGACCAACATTCTATTTTGGTGTGCACAACACTTTCCCCAAACTGTCGACTCGACTGTCGGCCATTGGCCCAACTCCCCAACGACCGATTTGCACACAACTCTAAACAGGCCAACCGAATCATTGGTCATCGAAAATTTTCATCGGTTAATGAAACTCCTTACCAATTCGGCTGATGCTCGACCATCGGCCCATCGACAATCTACAATCCCTGATGACTGTCGAAAACAGTTCCCCAATTCAGCCGACCTTACCATCGACTGTCGACCACTCCTAGAATGACGTGGCAACTGTTGATGTGGCTTGACACATGGATGTTGACATGGCATGAAATGTCATACTGAGGTGTCAACTTGGATAACGTGGCACAACAAGTGGATGTTAGCATGGCATGAAATGTGGATGTTGACGTGGCATGACACATCATGACCCTCTTCCCTCCATCGACCATTGATCAACTCTCTTGGACGACCTGAACACCCTGCTGAATCAGCTGATGTGCGACCACCAAACCATCGATGGTCCTTTTTGTTTGATTCAAAACAATTCACTGAATCGACTGATGCCCGACCATGGGCCCATCGACCATCGAAAATCTCCATTGGAAATTGAAAATACTTCACTAAATTTAGACGAGGCCCGGACCGTCGACCATCAACGCTCAGATATGTCTTCTAACTGAACCAACTTCTTCACCATTTCAGTCGACCCGACCATCGACCGTCGAGGATTTCTCTTGGTGAACTTCAACACTTAGAATTTTTTTGACATTTATCTGATTGATTTAAACCATCGATCTCCCAATCGAAATGATATATACCGTTGATTCGTCGTACTTCACCCAAGTCTACTGGTGAACTTCGACCATCGATCTAATCCATTTCAAAAACCCTTGAAATGAATCATGGTCATTGATTTTCTCAACCTTAAAAATGACTAAAATATTACGAATTTTTAAATTTATCAAGCGAATCTTGGTCGTTGATCTCAATATCAAACATGATCTTGGTCGTCGATTCAACAAACTATCTACAACTCTACAACATCCATTAAAACTTGAAATTAAACCATTCCAAGTCGAATTTGGCTCTATAAATTGCAGATTTACCTCATTAAACTTCTCTTAAACTAATGTGCCTCCCTTAAACTTGAATTTACTCATGAATTTGGGGAATTTCACTCTAATTTTACCCAATTTCCCCCAAATTCACACAACCAAAAATCTCCAACAACGAATCACACCAATTTTCTCTAGTTCTTGGCCCATACAAGTGCGATGTTTGAACTTGAGTCTTTGATACCATAATGTAACGTCCCCCAGCCCAATCGAGGGACATTACAGTGCAAAATACCCATAAAATTGAAATTTATGCTAACTAATTTAATTATTTTACAACTAACTGATTTCCTGTAGCTTTTAGCTACGAATTACAATGAGAAATAACTATTGTCTATTACCATTTATTTAATGCATTTAAAAAAAGATAAATATACATGAATGCAACTTAACAATTCAACACAATAACATATAAATCATTCTAAAATACATAGAGTTTGTGCACAATGATAACACATGTAAAATAACACAACAACAAGATACAACACTTATATTTTAAATATGTTGAGCAACCAGTTGCTTGGGATGAGCATTCCACCCAACCATAGACTAAATGTTCCAAATCTCAACAACCAGTCACCCTTGAGCTGAGGCTAGTAATACGCAAAAGAGGGTTGTCTCTCACTGCCCACTAACAGTCGTAAACTCACAACTCGTTGGTATTCTCCTACAACTATCATTATTTTCCACCAACTCTCTTTCTATTGTCTCACCCAACCCAAGGAATGTACCCCTTCACTTATCTCAGTCCCTCGGGCGTCCTATTCATTTATCAGGGTCTCTCTGGCATAAGTAGCTAGTAATCTCTTAGCCGAGAACTCAAGGGAACTCACTTCTAGAAAAAATACTAGCAAACAACAACAAACACTTGATGTTTTAGTGCAACTCGCCCTAGGAATTCACTCTTCAGGCCTGACAACCTGACTCTTTAGTTTCCAACTCCAAATACGCTCCAATACTCTCCAACTGTTGATTTTTCAATAAGAAAGGTTTAAGCATGAATTTCATTCCATTTTATCATTTTACTTAAACAATAAACGATTGTGTTGCAACAACCAAGATCACAAGAAGAAACACCATGCACAGGTACACATGAAGTATCCTGGGAAACCCTTCTCAACAAGGGAAGAAAACCCAACCAATCCTTTGCTATATTCTTCAAGAGAAATACCTCCACCACCAAGAAAACCTAGCACACAAAAGGGTTCTCACAAACCCTAGAAGACTAGCACCCAAGAGAGGTGCACACTTTTCCCAAGAAGATGTACTTGCTGAAATTTCCAAACTCACACAAAAGATATGATTCCTCAATGGGGAATTTACCTTTACTTATATTAGACTTGACTTGTCAACAAAAGTGTCTATTGGAACAACAGTGCCAATCTCCCTAACTCACAATATAATTAATAATAACCAGATTAGTTATCTTTTACATTAATTATTAATTACATTAAGGTAGGGCCGACCTGTACCCTTTACATTACAATTAGGGTTACAGGTAGGTATGACTCTTGAAAAATATAGCAAGGGATCTCATACACCCACTAGTGCTCAGCCACTAGGGTAAAATCCATAGGGATGCCCATATCTCTATCTCATTGTGTCTCACACGAGAACCACACTCACTAGTGCTCAGCCACTATGATCACGTTCACTTATGCTCATCCACAAGCACGTCCACTCAACATATCTTCTTTACCACTGCATTACACAAGAGAGTCATTTGGAGTTCATCATCTCAACTCTTTGCTCAGAGGAGGCTAATACATTGTCTTCATCTCTTGTCTCATAACGATGCACCCAACTCATTGGAATTCACACATTCACCTTGTGCTCAGCCATAGACATGTCCAACTCAACAGATCTCCTTTCTCACTACGTTACATGGGAGAATCATCTGGAGTTCTTCTCAACTCTCTGTAAGGAGGATGCCATCACTGCATTGCAGTTCTGTCTCAGATAGGAACCACACACCCATCTCAGGGGCTCTCTCTTAGGTCTGTGTCCTAGAGGATGTCTCACGCAGTTGTAATAATCAACACTCCCTCTCAGCTAGGGAGGCATTCTCCATTAGGACAAGTCTCGTACGCAAGTACTCAAACTTTGTCTTGTCTATAGTTATCAACACTCCCTCTCAAATAGAGAGGTATTCTTCACCAAGCCAGTTTGGTGAAGATGTCTAAAATATGCTCATGTGTAGGAAGGTACTGTACATGTACTACTTTCCTCTACATTATGTCTCTAATATAATGATATTTTATCTCAATGTGTTTAGATCTATCATGAAACACATGATTCTCAGAGAGATTCACACAAATCTGGTTATCACAATGAATAATGGTAGGATACATCTCATGATCAAATAAATATGTCAGGATATTGCGAAGCCACACTACTTCACGGACTGCCACACTCAAATATATATACTCTGCTTTGATGGTACTCAAGGACACATAGATCTATTCTCTATTGTACGAGGAAACCATGGAAATGTTCATGGTAAAACAACAACCATATGTGCTCTTCCGGTCCACTGTACTCTCTGTCCATTCTTCATATCCCTGCAAACTCAAGTCTTCACTGGAGGCATATCTCAGGCCATATCTAATTGTTCCTTGTAGATATCTCAATACATGTTTTGTTGTTGTCTAGTGAGTCTGTCTTGGTTGACTCATGGAATGACTAAGTACATTCATTGCATAGAATGAATAAAGTCTGGTGTTAACCAGATACATCAGTGATCCAATCATCTATGGACCAGTCTCGTCTGAATCATCATCAATCATTTTCTTCAAATACATCACCGTGGATTTGCATTCTGTCATACTGATCTTCTTTAATATTCCCATTGTATATTTTCCTTGACTCGGGAAAATATCATTGGTTCTTTTTCATACTTCTTGTCCCAAGAAGTAGTGCATCATACTCAGATCCTTCATCTCAAAATAATAAGTCAAAGCTTACTTGTATCCAACAACAAGGCTTTCTGAATAAGTCATCAAAATCAAGCTTTCGTCACCAACACTGTAATAATATATGTTTGGATCAACAACACTCTTGCTGAAACCCAAACTCATAAAGAATCCATCCATCTGATATAGTTTCCAACTCATGGATGGTAGTAYGTATGAAAGTGTATCGAGCTTGTTGGATCAAGTGTCTCATCATAGACAACTCCCTCTGTTTGTGAGAAACCTATAGCTATAGATATCGCTTTKTATTTTTTGACACTTCCATTAGTTGCATGCTTGATCTTATAGATCCACTTGGACATCATCACAKACTTCCCTTTTSGTCTCTGAACAATATMTTATACATCATTATTTTAAGATATACTGATATTCTTCTATTATGGCATCTTTCCATACCTGTTCTCATGTTGCTTCTCTATGACAAGAAGGCTTAGAATCAATGATGTGGCTCATGGCTAAAGAGTAGCTCGAAAAAAMTCTTTGTTCTCTCAGGATGTGCCTTGAGAGGATTGTATGTTTCTACACCTCCTGCAGAGTGATCCTAGGCATGCCTTTTATGACCTACTACAATATCTATGAACATATCAACTGGAGCAAMTGGATCAGMTGGAATAATGTATGTCTCCCTCTGAATTGTTGAAGGGGGAAAAGGTATTGTCTCACTATCAATCTCCATCTCARATTCTCTGGATATTTGAAATGATATCTCTTCTTCAAGGACACCATCTCTGATTGTCTCAATCTATCTATGACCAGGGATGTTGATCTGGTATGTCTTCGAAGATTCACTATTATCCCATAAACGTATCCTTTCTCCATGAAGAGTCTAGCTTGGACTTCTTCTCTTTGGGTACATGAAAATACATTGGGCACCCAAATATCCTGAAGTGTTCAATATCAGGCTTCACTCCAGTGAAGGATTCTTTAGGAGTTATGTTTTTCAAATTTTGGTGAAGACTCTTGTTCTGAACATATACTGTGTCATGCATGCTTTTTCCCATAGAATCATAAAAATATTTTGATCATGCATTATTTCATTGGTTGCCTCAATGATGGTTCCATTCTTCCTCGTTCTCAAATAGTTTTGACTCCCTCTGATTCAAGTGACTCCCTCTAAAGGATAAACATCTTCCTTTTTTGTTAACCTGTCTAGAACAAGAAAACAAGAGGTATCAAAACAAGAATATCTCCTAAAGGAGAATAATGAGTACATCTCTAGAATCAAAACAATTTAAGGATTGTTTTCACAACTACAACACCTACTTGTAATGTAGCAAAATTTATAAGTGTAGGTTAGGGGAATGAAAATTACAACAATCAAACTTGGATTCTTTACTTCCAGTGTGTTGTTCCTATGAATGCACTGAGATCTCTCTGGATCTATGAATTCAGCACATGGTTCCTTCCTCCTACAATTTTCCTCATGACAATGATACACATACAAGTGCATACCTGAGGGTGTTGATATGATTTCTCCAATGGCACTTGGTTGATCTCTGTCCTCTTGACATCTTCATGAAGAGGGTAGTCATAGTGTCACCTTTTTGTATCACCCACAATAATCCTTCCTCTGAAGTCTTGTCTTCTAGGAACTTGAAGTTGCTTTATCCATCAAGCTTATCTTCCATCATAGTTATGTTCATCATAATTTTAGATTCTTCACAAACCCTTGTCAATTGGGATAGAAAACCTAACGGCTAGGCTAGGCTAGCACTTTTAGGATTTTTTGGACTTATGACTACCAACAATAAGCCTTTAAAATATATGAGAACACTAGTGAGCTGAAGAGCTCCTTCAATGAGTTGCAAAAACCCTAATTCTAAAATTTCTGCAGAAATTAGCGAAACCCTAGGGCCAAAATTTCAAAATGCTCGGAATTTCACTCTAAGAGTCTCTGTAGGTGTGCTGGAGGAGACCATACACTCCTATGCCAAAATTATCCCCAATGTTCAAGTATTAAGGGCTGAAAAACCTCAAAAAGGAGGGTCGTATAGATTTTATGGAAACCCTGGGAGGGTCGCACTGTTCTGCAAAAAAGAGAGGAGACTGGTAGATTCTTGTGCAATGGGTTATTCAATACCTATGCTCTGATACCATGCTTATTTTTCAATAATCAAGGTTTAAGAATGAATTTCATTCCATTTTAGCGTTTTACTTAAACCATAAACAATTGTGTTGCAACAACCAAGATCAGAAGAAGAAACACCATGCACAAGTACACAAGAAGTATCCTGGGAAACCCTTCTCAACAAGGGAAGAAAACCAAGCCAATACTTTGTTATATTCTTCAAGAGAAATAACTCCACCACCAAGAAAACCTCACATGAAAAAGAGTGCTCACAAACCCTAGAAGACTAGCGCCCAAGAGATGTGTGCACTTTTCCCAAGAAGATGTACTTGCTGAAATTTCCAAACTCACACAAAAGATATGATTCCTCAATGGGGAATTTACCTTTACTTATATTAGACTTGACCTGTCAACAAAAGTGTCTATTGGCACAATAGGGCCGACCTCTCTAACTCACAATATAATTAATAATAACTAGATTAATTATCTTTTACATTAATTATTAATTACATTAAGGTGGGGCCGACCTGTACCCTTTACATTACAATTAGGTTTACAGGTAGGTTTGACTCTTGAAAAATATAGCAAGGGATCTCATACACCTACTAGTGCTTTTCCACTAGGGGCACATCCATAGGGATGTCCATATCTCTATCTCACTGCGTCTCATAGGAGAACCACACTCACTAGTGCTCAACCACTAGGATCACGTTCACCTGTGCTCATCCACATGCACGTCCACTCAACAAATCTTCTTTCCCACTGAATTACATAGGATATTCATTTGGAGTTCATCATCTCAACTCTCTGCTTAGAGGAGGCTAATACATTGTCTTCATCTCTTGTCTCATAACGATGCACCCAACTCATTGGAATTCACATGTTCACCCTGTGCTCTGCCACATGCATGTACAACTCAAAAAATCTCCTTTCTCACTGTTTTACAGAGGAGAATCATCCAAAGTTCTTCTCAAATCTTTGTAAGGAGGAGGCCATCACTACATTCCAGTTCTGTCTCATTTAGGAAACACACACCCATATCAGGGGCTCTCTCTCAGGTATGCGTCCTGGAGGATGTCTCACGCAGCTGTAATCATCAACACCAGCTTGCTCTATAATTTTCACCTCCATGGTTGCACCAAATACAAGCTCTCTTTATTTCCCTCTACTTTCTCCTCATGCACAAAAACTCATTGTGTAAAACTGTTGTCCCCAACCCATATGAATTTCCTCTCCTTTGGCTTGCTTGCTTGACTCACATACTTCCCCAAGATGATTGTACTCAACCCCCATGTGCCCAATAACTTTGGGATGTGACTACTCACACCCACCTTCTTACATGTATTCAATGATTGGATTTGGGAACACTCAATAAAAAATTAGAAGGTTCATATACAAATAGCAAATTTAGGAAAATGGGTTGCATTAATATACATGGGTAATTCCCCCTTGGACCCCATCTTGACCATTATCCTAAACTCTCCCCTCTCTTGTGGATTAATTCATCCCCCATCTCTTTTCCACATCCCCTTAGTAGCTGACATCACATTATTATTATTAAAACATAGAAATACAACTTGCATATTACATCGCTTGGCCGTAGCCACATATTATATCTACATTAAGCATTATTTAAACTTGGGATTATAGTGGGAATGTTACATTTTTTGTGAGATGCCTTCTCTATATAAGGAGGGCTCTTCTCTCATTTTTTTTTTTGGAAATCAATTTGAAGGACATGCTTTATCATTTCTTGTGTGAGATCTATCTATTTTCTTTGAGTAAATGTTCTAGAGCCATTATAGGAAGTGTTTGATATTGTAGGTTTTTATGAGGAAGGAGCTATTACAAATCAAGTAATGCAAATTGAGGTATAACCTATGAATTTATTTCATTTCTTTGTGAATTTATATGCTAAAATGTATTGTATTGGGGTGAATATCATAGGATTTTACTTCCTTACCCTAGGTTTAGTTTAAACTTTAATTTGTAATACTTAGGCTAAATAATTATAGGATTAGCCTCCCATTAATACTTGCAGTGTTCAAATATCTTAGTTTGATGCTCACCAAACATTATTCTATGATGTTTGGGACTTCAAACAACAATAATATAAGGACAAATACTCAAGAAGTAGTTTAGACCCCATAGCCCAAGGATATGCACTAGTTTTCATATGTATTTTTAGCCACATCATTTTAATTTTTTTCCATTTTTATTTATTTGACTAAAGCAATCTAGGGGTTTTAACTTTTTATATATTTAGATCTAGATTGTATTTTCAAGTCCTCTAAGCTAAAATGTTTATATCTAGTAGTAGGGTTGAATATCTCATTTGCAAATCGTTTCAATTTCTCTTCTTAATCATAAATTGATTTGTTATGTTTTCTCTTAGTTTAATCACGATAACATCATTAAAGAGGATTTTAAATAGATCTCGTGGGTTTAGTTCACATGATATGATTGGATATAGTAATTATACTTCATAAGTGACTAAATCGATGCAATAAATGTTGGAACGATTTGAAGGTTTGGTTTCTATGATTGGATATAGTAATTATACTTCATAAGTGACTAAATCGATGCAATAAATGTTGGAACGATTTGAAGGTTTGGTTTCTTTTATGATTTCTCATTTGCTAAAACTTATCACTAGTTCATGGAATTAGAGTATATATAATACATATAAATTAAATCTGAGATAGATCTATGGTTTACAACACCTAAAGAGGTAAATCCATGCATAAACTAGCCTAACATATCAACAATTTATGATCTTCCCTAAGTTCCTTGTTGGTTGATTTGTTTTATGCATTCAATGGTCATAAAACCATATTTGGAATTTCCTTTTATTGTTGTACTAAACATATTTGGTACTTTTAAGAGAAGGCCATGGATTTATTGTTTCATTTTTAGCTTGCTCTCATACCACACATCATATTTTACTGGTTGGAAATGGATACTATAGATGATTTGAATAATGTCCATGGCATAATTCACAAGTAATTTCATTAAGGAAAATCTCTACATTTTTAATCTCATATGGATGGTGTTAATTTAGAGTAATTATATACAAGTGATCATAATCCTAAGGAATACAACTCCCTTTCAACTTCACACAACTCTTAAGGGATAATTCTTGTACTATGTGGTGGATACATCTTGTTTCTTTGAGCAGTCATATAACAACTTTCATATCAGCAGTCGAAAGCAAAGAATTGACCAACATGATCACTTAAGCACTATGTTCATGTTGTTATATCCTTCATGTGATTGATTATTGGAATGTGATATTATTTCATGGTTTGTATTGTTGATTACATTGTTGATTATTTTCCTAAGAAACATAATATGTAATTGCAACATCTCATGTGATGTCAATGCTATGTATGAAAATTGTTTAAACATTTGTACATATTTCACAGATTCAATTCTGAATTTTGGAATTTATTTACATCTCTTTGATAGTCCTTTAGTTCATGCTCTTGAGTTATTGCAACACTGTTTCATGGTTACATTGTTTTGATTTATAAATATCACATTATTCACCTATTCTTGGAGAAATACTATGGCATATGAAACTCATTTTCAAGTACACTTAATGGTACAACTTACACACATATTTCAATAATGCATTAAGGACTTTGCATTTGTATGTTTCATGGAATATTATTGGATGGTTTAATTGCTATGTGGCATACTAATCTCCTTGATGCAAATGCAATTTTATGATGTGTTGTAAAGTTAAAACATATCTCTTAGTAAGTCACATATTATCACGAAGACAAATTTTCATTTATTCACAACTCTTGATTACATAAGATTTCAAAATTGACTTGTTTGGATAACTCATCAATCTAAGCTAGTATTCCACTCCCACATTACAATTATATTAGCTATATGGAACCATAGGGATCCCCCCTAAGATAGGATAGTTTCCTTACTTTGAAGTGTGGGGAAAGGCCACCAAGGTGATAGTGGGTGGCTTATCTGATAGTGCCTCTACGCTCTCCCATTGAGTTTAGGACTTTTCCTCCTATGTGAGAGTTTGAGTGGTAACATTATGGTGTCATTGCTATGGATAAACTCCATTTCTTGGGTATTCGAAGTTTGGCTTCAAAAAAAAATTGATGCATAAGATTCAAAGGTATATCAAGTTTACTCATTTGGCGACTCCATTGAAGGGATAGATGAGACTCCATTCAAGGGAAGAATCTCGTTTCCCTTATAAATTTTATAGTCTTGTTGCTTGTAAGGTGCAACGAACAACATTGTGTTGGCATTTAAAGCATTCACCTTGGTGACTTCATTTTGTCCATATTTGGTTTTCAGGTTGAAATTGGGTGAAAATGGCACCTTGGGATTTCTATGGGCTTTATCTTAGTTTTGATTTAGATAGAATTGATGGATATATTAATAAATACCCTTGAGAGTGGGTAGACAACCTTCCAAAGTTTGATGGTGTTGAATATCATGCAATTCGACACATTGTTTCATTCTTGGAGTATGTTCTAAATATTTATGTATCTCACGAGGATGTCCTTATTAGTTATTTGTATTCTCTTTGGGGATGAAGGAAAGAATTGGTGTAATTCATATAAGTAATCCTAAGAAAATACCTTCTTGTGCAAATTTGTTTGGAGTCTTCTTCAAACGTTGGGGTCCTCACCTACAATATTTTGAATATGCCTTTAGAGATTATATGATTATTGTACAAGAAGACAAAGAGGATGAATTCATTAAAACCTTTGAGAATCATGAGATTGAAGAGACAACTTATAATTCCATGGAAGGTCAATCACTTAAAAGAAGTATAAATGATTAGTCTTCTTATGATCCCCTTGAAGAACAAAAGTCATCTCATGAACATATTGAAAATCAAACCTATGAAGAAGATGTTAAAGAAGAAAGGATGAGATAATTAGATGATGGATTGAGGATTTCCATGAAAGGAAAAGTGAGATAAATGATTTTTCACTTGATTTTCAAACGAGTCCTTCATCAGAGTTAGGGGCTGAAATAAGTAAGAAAATAACAAAAAGATAATGCCCTTTTGAACTTAATAGAGAAATAAGAGTCCAGTTATAACTCATAGGGAAGATGTTTCCACTTTCCCACAAATTGAAGATCAAGAATATGAAGGAAACATGGATGAAGAATCACCTTACAATATTATTGACTATCACAAATATAAAGAAGAAGATCAATCATTGATCAAAACATTAAGGAAGAGCCACATCATGAATAATATAACCTTAGTGAAATCCAAATACATGAAGAATACATGGATGAAGGGGAACAATAAATACTTCATGAATCCATCAATGATGAAGATATAGAGGAGGTTGAAGATAAAGTTGAGAAAACATGCTTTAATGATGAAAACAACCAAGTCTTTTCCCCTCCATGTGATGATAATGATTTGGAAACTTGCACATTTTTCCAACTTTGGGACCATTTGATGCATCCTTTGATAATTTGGAAAGAGAAGAAGAATCCTTGGTTAAATTGTCATTTTGTGAAGAATAAGAGCAACTTGGTTGATCTATTGATGAAGATGATTTTGATAAGAACTTAGAGGGTGAAAAAGACCAATTGTTTTTCTTGTCCACATGAAAATGACAACACCCCTTATCAAAATCTTGGGCTTTATGATCCATCCTTTGCTGATGTTGAAGTGGTATATTTTGAATAAGGATTAGTGTTTTTTCCCTCATTCTATGAATAAAATGATGACCTTGATGTAGGTAACATTGATGACCTTTTTCACATTGGAAGATCTAAGTGGGATACAATTTTTTTTTTACTTTGAAGGGGATCCCATTTATGATATTGATTATGAGGGTAAAAATGAGATTGGTGAACTTGGACATTATAAAGAGTTTGACTTAGAAAATTTTGATGAAAAGTCTAATTGTCCAAGTCATGAAGAAAATGAAGTAAATTGTTCCCCTCTTTTGGAAAAGGTTAGTTATGGATAGGTTGTTATAGATGTGGAGAATTCCTTACCGTGTGCCCTAGAAAGCCAATATCTGACTCATGAGTCTCATCCTCTTTCCTTACCTTTGATTGAAAGAAGAATGGAAAATCAACAAATTTTATGTAGATCCTAGTTGGAGCCATGGACCTTAAAAGACCCTTTTCCTCAATGATTTTACAAATAAGTTCAATGGGTTGTATCACTCATATGATGAAAGAAACAAATACATCAACCTTAGCGATATTTGGATGGAGGAAGTTTGTGGAAGTTCCAACCAACCTTGGCAGAATTTAGACCTTGTGTTTTATGAGCATGACCTTACCTAGATTCTAGGCGTAGGAGTGATTAAGATTCCACCTTATACCCATTTGAATTTCGATGTATTTTTATTTTGGTTCATAACCAAACACAAGGAAAATCTAAAAGTGTTGATGAATTCCTCAAGTGGTTGCATTGGCTACATGATTTCATCTAGCAGGTCTAATTCATAATTAGTCAATAGGTCAGGAAAGAATAAGTTCATTTGAACAATAGTTTAGGATAATTGTGTGCTTCTTTCATGCATTCACTTTCCTTGAATTTTGATTGCCTTAGAGTTAAATTTCTTTTTCAAGCATTTTCCTTGCTTTCTTCACGTGCTCTCATTAGACTTAGAAATATTTTCATTTCTGTAAAATTTTATGTAGTAGTTTACCAGGGTGGTAGAACCACCCCATATCTCATGTTTCCCAAAATTCAAATGTGTCCAGATTACAAGTTTTATGTGATATTTTGGAGTTCTCGTATACTTTCTTTGAGAATGCATTTCCTTGAGTAGGATCTAGATGTTTCCCCCTCAAGGGAAACTACTTCCAGACCACCCTCTAAGGGGTGTAAAGATGTTGCTTGGATGAGCTATCCTCCTCATATATGCTTCTTTAGACTTGTTCTTCTAGTTCTTCCATCAAATACATGACAATATAGCCTTACATTAGTCATGCATTATTTCAGATGACTAGTTAGTAAGTTCCAGGTAGCCTTCCGTCTCCATTCTTTGAAAAAGAGAATAAGCCATAATGAAATGATTTTTCAACCAAGTCTATCTCTTAGTGTCTCCATTCTTGTAAAAAGAGATTTAGTCCCCTTCCTTTCCTCTCTCCCTGAGCTCCAGTGAAGAACTAATGAGAGTTGTGTTCCATTAGGTCACTCTAAACTAGCTTTAAAGACCGCTTGTCTATTTCCGTCCCATTCCCGTACTATTAGCTTTCGTCTGGATTAGCCTTAGTAAGGTCCACTTTATACCGACTTAAGCTGCGTAAGAACAACTAGTGAGTCTTAGCCTTAGTTCCCATTTTAATGAGCCAATACAAGCTTTAGTCTTGGCCTGAGTTCCCTGGAGTAAGGTCTACTTGCACTAGCTTCAGTCCATACAATCAGTTCCATTTCCGTTTCAGTTCCATAGCCTACTAGACTTGAGACTTCCAGGTCCATAAAAAGAAAAAGGCCCGATTTCACTTCTTTGTCTCTCAATGCGATTATTCTATAACTAGATGTTATGAGTCTAGAACAATTCTTTCAGCCTTCTTAACCCATTTTAAATGTAGAACCAAATGAACCGATATCAGTTAGTAAGAGCATTTATTTCCCACTTAGTCCCCTAAGCTTCAACGAAGAAGCTTCTTGTTGTCTCCTTTTCAAGAAATATGAACTATACCCCAGAGAACTATATGATAAAGGTCTACTTTCATCTCCTTCCTTGTGATGCTTATTGAGTCATGTTGAGAAAAAATATATGTTAACCTTACCATCCATTCATGGTGTTATATTAATTTCCACTACTCATGGTTGATGGTAATTTCTACTACTATGGTTGATGGTAATTTCTACTACTATGGTTAATTCCACTACTCTACTATTTAAGTCCTCCACTATTTTAGTTCAAATGTTAGGGTTGGGTTCCCATTTGGTTTAAAGGGGTGAATCCTATTACTATCACCGATTGAGAAGAAACCATGATTTAAGCAACGAGTGCGAGGACC
>ML797173.1:103890-122674 GCA_009831015.1 Picea engelmannii | reverse complement strand
CTTTCGGTAGTTAAATCACCCAGAAGTCTTCTATGTTAACCACCGAAAGCCTGTCACTGCCAGAATGATCGAATTTTTGCATAGATCGAGGTTTTTCTGATCCAAGTCATTTGAAAACACTCATGATGGATGGATGATGAATTATATATTCAATTTCAAGATCCATTTTTGGTACATAAGGATTAGAAAGGGTAGCCAAGTTGATTTTGACACCTATTTTGGTGGAAACAGATTGGATTTTTTTGCACATCTCAACAAATTCGAATTGTATCTCTTGAAAGAGTCATCACTCAACCTTGGAAGGTTATTATGCACTACACAATGACTCTACAAGATATGAAGACCATGAAATTTGGGGTTGACCTCAGATTGGGGATCATTCCCTATCTTTTGCAAACTGAATTTTGACTTTCTATCTTTAGCATATCTGATCCATGCTTTTAGGATCTCAAAACTGTATTGTAAAGCTATAAAGCTAAAGATAGAAGAGGAACTAAGGGTTTGATTTTGAGTTCTATATGCTACTGTTTTGTATGAAAGACACTTTCTTTAATATATCAGCCTGCAAGCTTCTTTCATTTGTTACTGTCAGACCTTCTTTCATCTTTGTCTATGCTTATGAGTGAATTAGTTCTTTTGTCTCTGTTTAATGATCCTATGGTAACTGTCATCTTACTTTTGATTGCTAAGCAAGAATCATAAGCATCTTTGGCTAGTTTGTTGACTCATCATATATATGGTTTTATGTATGTTCTCGTTAACTGATTAGTTTTCTTATCCCTTTGTTATACAAACCTATTTGATAATAGCTCTTGAAGGCCTTGTGTTGCATGATTATGGTTAAGACTGTCTTGAGGATACAATCCAGAGGTTAAGATATTCATCTTGATCCAAACCCACATTTATTATTCAGAAAATAGTTTCCAAAAAGATTAAGTTACCAGGCATCTCTGACTTACAGCCTAGGAGAGTTTCCTGGAGTGATAATAGGCTCCCTCGGCCAGCCCCTTCGTGCAAACTAGAAGTATCTCAAACATCTCGGGCTCCTTTATGGACCTGAGGTTGGCTTCGACTTCCACTCTTGATTGGAAAGTGGAGCAGCTACTGTCTCCCACTGGAATGATATTGTTTCTCTCATGAATCACCATACCATAGAGAGAGAACTAGGCTTTCCTGTAGTGTTGAACAAGTCACTGAATCAATTGAACCAATAGCCTAGGTAGGTTGGCTGCCCTAATTTTTCCCCTCAAAGGCTTTCAAGACGTTACGCCTAGCCAAATAGCAGATTGAGGTAGTATATCGCCCAACAATGCCTAATAATGTGTGTAACTGGCCATTATTTTATTATGATCATAAAATAGGAATATTCCTTAGGGGCGATGGGGAATTGAGAATTGCCAGATAGATGTACAATAATTTGACCATTCTCAGGAAGCAATCCTTTAGGAAAGGCCCGGTGGAGAAAAGATTATTTGAATCAAAACCAATTGGGTGAGGATTGGTAGATATGGAGTAGATCTTTGATTACCAAGGCGAGGCCCAAATCATGAATAAGTAGGTTGATACCCAAGCCACTCGAGATATCAATCTTGGAACCCAAGAAGATCCAAGGATTTTCAGGTTTGGAAAAATATGTATGCAGGAAAAAATGGTTGTTCTTGAAGCCCTTCCAAGAATACAAATATGTGTTTGCATGGCGTTATGATGAACTAAAGACTTAGAATGTTGAGATTATGAAACATCAAATTCCTTTTAAGCCTGATGCTAAGAGGGGGAAGTAGAGGCCAATCAATCCAGAGATAGAATCTATCATTAATAGAGACATGGAAAAACTTCTTCAAGGCAAGATCATTGTGTCTTTGAGATATTCTACTTGGGTTTCCATATCTAGTTCCAATCGAAAAGAAGAATGGGGATATAAGACTCTATGTTGATTCCATAAATTCAAACGAAGCGTCTTTAAGAGAAAACTACCCCCTACCCAACATGGATAGAATGCTACAGGAAGTAATAGGATATGAGATGCCATATATGTTAGATGGATCTCCAGGGTACAATCAAGTCTTGGTGGTTGAAGACAATAAAGAAGAGACTGTTTTTGCAACTTCATGGGGTACTTTTGCATATATTGGGATGCCTTTTTGCTCTCAATGAATGTAGATGCTACATTCCATAGAGCCATGCTAGATTTTTCTTTTAGGGGTACGAAGGATTAAATGCTTGTCATCTATTTAGATGATTCAACTATTTCCTTGAAGCACAGAGATGATCACGTGGAACATCTCAAACAGGGTTTTGGTAGGTGCAGAGAATATGGTATCTCCTTGAATCTCATAAAAGTAATGGGTAACAAAAGGAAAGTTGTTCTACCATATTGTATCCAGAGAAGGAGTCAAAATAGATCCAGAAGGGGTAAGGGATATTCAACAAATTTACCTACCAAGAACCAAGAAGGGAGTTCAATCCTTCTTCGGTAAGATCACTCTCCTCAGGAGGTTTCTTCCAAATTTCGTTGGGGTAACTAGGCCCATCACCAACCTGATGAAGAAGGAATAGGAGAGAAAATGGTCTTACGGAGCTAAGGATTCCTTTGGAAGCATCAATAGGGAATTAATTGACGCTCTAGTATTAGTAAGTCCAGATTATGAAAAAGAGTTTTAGAGATTTCCTTACTCCTCTGATAATGCAATTGTGACCGTTTCGTCCCAGCACGTGTTGAAAGAGATGCACCCAGGAAGAAGCCAAATCCACTACTCACAAAATCTTGAGAGTGGGCTATGAAAGGTTTTCCTTCAATGATGTCCATGCTTTTATGAAACCTTGTGAGCAATGCCAAAAGTTGATCAAGCAAGTCTTTACTGAGAAGGGAGTTGTGGACCACTAGATACAAGAGTTGGTTCAATTGGATGGAGATAGAAGAATAGACTTTGAAAGAGTTGTGTTGTCTCAGCAGAAGGTAAATAAGAGTTTTTACAAGAAAGCCATATTAAGGGAGTTCCAAGTTGACGATCTTGTCCTTGTTTGTTGGGATTCAAGGCATGAAAAAGTTGCAGATCATGGAAGCGGTTGAGACCGCTCAAAATCCACAAGCTTGTTGGTAAGCATACTTATTTTTCACAGACTTTGGAAAACGAGGTCTTAACATTGCCCGTCAATGGGAAGTATCTAAACCCTTACTACCAATGATTCATTTTTTTGAAAAATAAAAAGAGCGCCTTATTTTCCACTTGTACATACCTTGAAATAAATAGTTTGGTTCAAAGGGAAGAATAGGTGAATCAGGAATAGGTGATTCAAGAATATCTTTCCAAAGTTTGAGTCCAAATAAGGGTGAAACTAGAGATAACTGGGATTCTCAGCACCCTGCAAGAGGGGAAGTTGTCCCCAAATAGATCTGTTGTTGACCCCCAAAATTTCTTTTGGTTCTCAAGAGTCACAGTTAAGTCATTTTGTCAAGTTCAAGCTTTAGCCCTAGTTCAATTAGTCTTTCAAATTTGAAGTTTGTTTAAGTACTTTTGAAAAGGGAAGAGGTCAAGTCTCTTTCAAAGAGTCTTATTATCAGGCATGTTCAATGCTTTAAATAGGTCCTCGAATCAAAGTGCTTAAGTGTGAGGTTTGAATATTTTCGTCGGGTGTCTTAGTCCAAAGTAAGAAGCAATAAACAAAGTAGTAAAAACATTCTAAGATATATAAGTGTTCATTCAATATTACTTCTCATCGGGTCGTCTTGTCCAAGCATATATCGGTTAACCCAATAGGGCTAGAAAGTTCAGTCTCCAAGTTCAAATCGTCACTCGTCGGCTCAATCCTAGTCCGATTCAAGAGTCTCGCCCGATGAAGCGATTAGTTATTTTCCTCAAAGTAATTACTTGTGGTTTGTCATTTTTTGCCACCTCTCAAGCCCCAATCATCAAGTGACGAAGCAATAACGAATTGAGTACCACAAGCCTTATAACTCTATTGCCCCTTGACTTCCTAGATTTATCCAGCTTCGCCATAAGAGGAGTCTTACAACGTCGTACAGGGAGGCAGTTGGTGTCACCATGAGAAATTAAAGCATGAAAAGAACGAAAATCACAGCAAGTCATGTGTCATAATGGTAATTCAGGTGTCGTCCTTCCAATATTATGTTGTGCATGTCAAGGGCACAATCTAGCATGTATCACCAACAATCCAGATTGCTTATGGATTACTATCCAGCGTGGACATCAATTTGAAACTGACCAAAAGGGAAACACAATTCTCTATGTGCTGAGTTGAGCGACCTGCCTATTCAAAACAACATTTTGATCCTCCTCCATGCCCACTTTCTTATTCCAGGCCCAATCAACTAATTGGAATTATCATGTCCTCCTGCGTGGCGCATCTTGCTAGTCGGTCTTCCATCTTATTGGACTTAGGGGTTCCGCAAGGACTAGTTAGTTTGGTTTGGTCATTCTGGATCGAGATGGGATAAATTGGGTGAGGGGAATGACCAAGAAGGGGGGAGGATCAGTGAATGAAAGAACCTATGGTGGGTCCGGCTAACACCTACCTCCAACAATACTTAATTTACTACATTTAATATACATCTTGGTAGAAAGAATACTTATGTAACAACTGAAGGAAAGAAAAACATTCTATACTGGCATAGCTCTAGGACATAACCTACTACTTTAAGAGATAGGATTTTATGGCCATAATAGTTTGATTATTCACCCCTATACTACAGTTGTGTGTGCCTACCATTGATTTGAATATTCATGTTAGTGCAGATTGTAAGTCATAGAATTTATCCATAGGTCAAATAGAGCATCCTCCACTTGGGCTCTAGGGCAGTTTGAGAAGTTATGTTTTCAAATAAGGAGTTTCCCTGGAAGATAGTGAGATTGGCTATGTTCTTTTATTGATCGATTATTCCTTTATGTTTGGGATGTGACCTCGGGTGAACATGGGTTTTATCTTCCCAGTCCCAAGTGAACATGCCAGCCAGTTGGTCCTCTAAGTGATGTCAATAATATATGTTCTTGTGTTAAAGAGTTTCCTTGCGAGTGGGGATGCTCTGACAAATCACCTTTGAAAGGGTGAGAGAAGGAGAAGGAGGAAGTTGGCACTAGTATGCCATTTCGTGAGCTCCTTCAATGGAGACTATTTACGGTAGGGAAGAACCATCCGATATTCCATGATTTCGGTAGCCATATTAGGGTTATGGCACCAACATTGACAAGTTTATTCCACTGGGAGTCCTTGACTATTGAAGTGATATTGATTGCTATGAATCGAGGTAAATACCTGAGTAGGTGGATTTCCTTATTTGAACGAAATCCACAGATAAAGAAATGGAACCAACCAAACAATCCAATGACTATATTTCCCTTTCGTTTGTCTCTCCGCCTCCATAAGACTAGGACCTAAGGGCTCAGGTCAGATCTTCACGGATGGAAGGTAATGCTTACTTAATGGATCAAACTGTTAGATGCAGAACCCTACATCAGTCACTTAGGTCAGTCTGGAACCTCAGAGAAGGATAGAGACACTATGCTCTTCATGGGGCTTTGTAAGGGAACTCTTCCTTGAAAGAGAGAGAAAGGTCCACCCGAGCGATATATATCCATCCCAGCCTAGAAGGTAGGCGCTAACTGAGAGGGAGGTGGTGGATCCTAATCAACCATTCTAATTCAAACCCAAATCTGGCCGGACAATTAAATGAATGGGGCGGTCCTTGAAAGGAAGGAGAGAAGATCCTGAAAGCTCTTATTTCATGCATGAAGACCCCCTTGCATATAGCGAGTGACCAGGTCCTAAAATGACCCAGGGAAGTATTTTCATGGCCCAGGAAAGTCTTTTAATGAGGGGAGGGGGAATAGGGCTTTGAATGGCCCATATTTGATGAGTGAAGACCTTACAAACTACTTCATTCAGTAGTTGGGATAAAATATACATAGACTTTGAGAGATTTGTGTCTTCTCTCATCTCTCTAGTTACTTTATTATAGGTAATTACGTATATAATAGAAGAAATGCATAATTACATATATAATTCATGCATTGTCAAATGATTGACCTTCCCCTAAAGGTCAACTCTTCGTTATCGATTTAATCAGGACAAGCAAGTTGGAAGGTGAGATCAAAAATACATAATGACATATATAATAGATGCATTGTAGAAGGTCAGGTTATCACTTACCTGAGTAAGCTATGCGAAGGGTTATCGCTTACTTACCTTCAGAAAGATTGAGGGGAATAAAATAGATGTACAGTAATCAACATCTATGGATTTTTGTCTATATTTTCTAAAGTGTAATTACGTATTATAATAAAGAAAGCGTAATTACATATATAATTCATGACTGGAAGAATAAAGAAGAACAAAGAAATCTCAATTGAGTGACTTATTGGGTGGGGATCAATTCTTTTCTCAATTCTTCGATCATGTAATTACGTATATAATAATATGAAATATATCAATAATTACTAACGGATATGAAATTTGAGGGGAAAGTCAAATTGTTTGGTTAGTGAACATGGTGCCCAAAGTAATTCTACACAAAGTCGGTCATTGACGTGTTACTACTTGGCTACGGATCTTGAAACCTTCGACCTTGAGTTACTTATTGGGTGGGGGGCTGAATCCAGTATAACACATATATAATTCATGACGCAAATTGAGATATTATTCGGGGTTTGGATCGACTGACATGAAGAGAACATTTAGCTTGTCTCGACCAAAGAAATTAAGTAGAGCGAGGAAATGGCTTGCCCAACCACAACTAAGTGGGGCGAGGAAGAATGTCTCGTTCATATCATGGATGAGGAGAGAATAATTACATATATAATTAATAACTGGAAGAAAGCGATCGACTGAAGCGATCGATGGAATGTTGAATTCAGTCCACCCAGTCCTGAGTGATTGATTGATTGATGGGAATTTGGTGCAATGTGAAGCAGGTTCAATGCCTGTTGTATTGGAAATAATGCATCAGATGGATGCCCAATCTCAGTAGAGCGAGAAGCAAGCCAAAAATGAGAAAGTGAAGATGGGAAGTACATGCATGGATAGTGGGATAATGAAAAGGGCCATGAATGGCTAGCTATCCTGGGACGAAGCCGTATGATTCGGAAGTATCGCGTACAATTCTCTGAGAAGGGAGTGGATACCCATTGGAGTTTTTTCTTGACCTACACCCGAAGCTCTGGGGCTACCCATTACTCTCCTATCACTATAGGGGTATGGGGTTTGAGACCACCATACATCTCACTTGAATATGTTCTTATGCTACTAGCTATTCCATTGATTCTCTCCCAAACAGGAACCACCTATTTACAAATATTATCAACCACATAATCCAGTGAGTGGTGCCAAATCTTTCCATGGATTGCTTCTCCCGCTCCTTTCCCCGTCAAAGTGCCTATGGTACCAGTTCATATCTGGTTACCCGAAGCTCATGTAGAGGCACCTACAGCTGGATCCATCATCTCAGTAGGAATTTCGTCAAAATTGGGAACCTATGGGTTTTCGAGATTTCACTTTAAGTCATTATAGTAATTTATGGAAGTTTGTAAGAAAGCCTCGTTAGCCCCCGTATTAATTAATAATCATTCAAGATTGTCGCTTCATTAAATACTTTGTGAAGCCATCCATTGGAATCATTGCAGAAGTGTCGGTATAACATTTTCTTAGGGACCAGAACAAGATGAATCCTTTAAGCATTTGAAGGAGTGTTTGGTGTAAGCCCTATTGGGTATGTGTTATATTATTTGCATGTGTGTGTGTTGGCGCGTCAGATTCGACAACTGCATCTGACGATCCCTCGTAGTAGTTCCCTACCTGTGTCGTGTGTGCCAGGTGATTTCCTATGGGGTCCCAAGGGGGGGCAGGTATGCTCCCCCCTGGTTACACGCAACGTTCAGGGCAACTCCCCGAAATTTTGTTTTGGGCGGGTTTTTCTATTTTTAGCGATTTACTAAAAATAATATCGGTTTTAGGGATTAGAGTTTTGGTATCTATAGAATACCTAAAAACATTGTATATATTGTATAGTGAATGGTGAAATTCGATATAATGAATATAAGAAAGGTTTTCCCGGTTGAGGGTTTTCGATATAAATCTCTGTGTACTATGTGAATGAGCCATTGATTAAATTCTGTTTTTCTTAAGAATCTATATGCATTGCTTTACTTCACAGGTTTAAAACTTACATGTGGTATCAGAGCTCATTTTTAGCTTCAAAGGGATGCCTTTGTTGTTGAGGGTTTGGCTCGGTCTTGATAGATCAAGTTTATCTTGGGTATGTGATAAACCTGGGTTTAGTGGGATCTTTTGCAGTGATGATTTGAGTGCAGAAAGAGGAATGGCGAGTTCTTCTAGAATTGAGATAGAGAAGTTCAACGGTAAAAACTTTGAGCTATGGAAGATGAAGATGGAGGACATTCATGTAGACAAAGAACAATGGATCATTGTGGACCTTGGTACACAACCAACTGGTACGTATCCTATTGGCACACAAACGACTGGTACACAACCTACTAGTGCACAAAATACTAGTACACCACCTACTGGTATGTCGAAGGAAGATTGGAAGAAGTTGGACAGGAGAGCAAGGAGTACTATTAGACTCTGCCTCGCAGATTCAGTGTTTTTGAATGTCTCAGGAGAATCTACAACCAAGGAAATATGGGATAAGTTGGGGAATATGTATCAATCAAAGTCCCTGGTAAACAATTTGTTTCTTCGAAAGAAGTTGTATCATCTTAGATGGAAGATGGAGATTCTATGACAGAACATCTAAATGCCTTTAATACTCTGGTAAGTCAACTTGGCTCTGTTAATATTACGATTGTAGAGGAAGATAAGTGTATTACTTTGTTATGTTCTTTTCCAGAATCTTGGGATAATTTGGTTGTAGAAATAGGTAGTACCACTCAATCTACATTGAAGTATGAGGATGTAGTTGCATCTTTGTTATCTGAACAGATGAGGTGAAAACGCATGGATGGTCACATCACAGATGCTTTATTTATAAGAGGGCGTGCCCAAGACAGGAACCCTAGTAAGCCTTCAGGGTGGAGATCTAAATCTATAGGTAGATCTAAGTCTCTAGGAAAATCTTTGAGGAAATGTTGGAAGTGTGGTAAAACAGGGCATTATAAGAAAGATTGCAAGTCTAAGAAGGTTGAAAAACCAAAGGGATCTGCTAGTACCTCTTTCATAGAGGTGAAAACCTTCACTGAAGAAGGAGGTGATGTTTACCTGGTATCTACAAGTACACATGCAGACCGTGATGTATGTTTGATCAAATCAGGTGCATCATACCATATGACTCCTCACAGGGAGTGGTTCTCTGAATATGAAAAATATGATGGTGGTGATGTATTCCTAGGATATGAATCGACAACAAAAATCTTGGGACGTGTAAGAGTTAAGTTGCTACTAAAAGAAGGAAGGATTAGAACTCTCCCTAGGGTTCTGCACATTCCAAAACTAGCTAGGAACTTAATATCTGTAAGCAAGATGGAAGATGCAGGAGTGGATACTATATTTGGAAAGGGCACTTGCAAGATGGTACGAGGAGCAATGGTGTTGATGAGGGGAGTTCGATGTGGAACTTTGTACAAGTTGTTGGGAATCACTTATACTAATGGGTGTAACAATTCTGTTGTCCCTGAGAAGAGAAATGAAGGAGACAAGACCAATACTGTCCTAGAAAAGAAGACCATGTTGTGGCATCAAAGACTGGGGCATATTGGAGAAAAGGACTTGCGAACACTACACGGTAAAGGTATGGTTGAAGGTATGTCTAATTGCACTTTGGATTTTGATTTCTGTGAACATTTCATATATGGTAAATAGAATCGAGTAAGATTCCCATCTGGTGCTACAAGAGAAAAGGGGATCTTAGAGTTGATACACAGTGATATGTTTGGACCTGTTCCTGTTCCATCCCTAGGTAAATATGTGTATTATGTTTCATTCATAGATGATTTTTCAAGGAACACATGGATTTATCTTCTTAGAAATAAATCTGAGGTATTTGATAAATTTAAAGAGTTTAAGGTTCTGGTAGAAAATCAGAAAGAGAAGAAAATAAAGGTATTGAGAACAGGTAATGGTGGAGAATTTTGCAAAAATGAATTCGAAGAATTCTGTAAGAAGTGTGGTATAGAAAGGTAGAAGACTACTCCATACACTCCTTAGCAGAATGGAGTTGCAGAAAGGATGAACATGACACTAATGGAAAAATCAAGGAGCATGCTCAGCGGTGCCCGGTTAGGACAAGAATTCTGGGCAGAGGCAGTGGGTACAATATGTTACTTGGTCAATCGATCACCTTCATCAGCGTTGGATGATAAAACTCCACACGAGGTATGGTCTCGAAAGAAACCCTCTCTTCAACATATTAGAGTGTTTGGTTGTGATGCTTATGTACATGTTCAAAAGGAAAATAGAAGTAAGCTGGATAAAAAGGCCGAAAAGTGTATCTTTATTGGTTATAAAGATGGTGTGAAAGGTTATAAGCTTTGGAACCCAGAAACCAATAAAACTGTTTATAATTGAGATGTTGTTTTCATAGAGGTAAAAGATGTGTCCAAACAGGAATTCCTACTAATGCAAGACAAGCTTGAGAAAATAGAGCTTGAGTTGGATGATGCAAAATATGAATCATCTGAAGAAGAGGAAGTAGAAGAAGAAGAAGAAAAATAAACTCATACCCCAGTATTGAGGAGATCAGTGAGAGATAGAAGGAAACCATAAAGGTATAGTCCACCTTATTTTCATTCCAATTTTTCTTCATCTATTACTGATGATGATCCCAGAACTGTCAGGGAAGCAGTGAATTCAGAGGATAGTAAACTCTGGAAGAAGGCCATGGTTGAAGAAATAGACGCCTTGGATAAGAATGAGGCATGGGATATAGTTGAGTTGCCAGCTAGAAGAAAATCAGTTGGTAGCAAATGGTTGTTCAAGAAGAAGTTTAATGCACAAGGTAAAGTGGAGAAATACAAAGCTCTGTTAGTAGAAAAAGGTTATTCCTAGGTAGAGGGAATTGACTTTGGTGAGATTTTTTCTCCTGTTGCTAAGTTAACTTATATTAGATTTATTTTATCTATTGCTGTTGCTTTTGATCTTGAAGTGGAACAGATGGATGTGAAGACAACATTCCTACATGGGGATTTGGAAGAAGAAATCTACATGAAGCAGCCAGAAGGCTTTGTAGTGAAGGGAAATAAAGAGTTGGTCTATAAGCTAAAGAAGTCACTATATGGTTTGAAACAATCACTTAGGATGTGGTACCAAAAGTTTGACACATACATCCTTGGATTGGGATTTGTAAGAAGCAGGGTTGATCATTGTCCATATTCCAAGCAGGTTGGTAATCACTTCATTTATGTAGTGTTGTATGTTGATGACATGTTGTTGGTAGGAAATAACATGGATGTTATCAAGGAGGTTGAATCACAGCTATCCTCCAAATTTGACATGAAGGATATCAGTGTTGTTAACTTCATTCTAGGAATGGAGATTAAAAGAGATCGTGAAAACATGAAACTCTGGTTGAATCAGATAAAATATGTTGAGACGATATTGCAGAGGTTTAATATGCATGGAAGTAAACCGGTCAAGGTTCCTATTCCTATAGGTGTAAAGTTATCTGTAGATCAGTGTCCCAAGACACAAGAAGAATAAGAGGACATGTCCCATGTTCCATATGCCAGTGTAGTTGGCAGTTTGATGTATGCAATGGTCTATACTAGAATGGACATTGCACATGCAATGGGCGTTTTGAGTAGGTATATGTCAAAACCAGGGAAGGAGCATTGGACAACAGTAAAGAGGGTCTTCAGGTATTTGTGTGGTACTACCAATTATGGATTTTGATACCAAGGAAGACCAGGATTGGACAAAGTGGTGGACATACATGGCTTTGTTGATGCAGACTAGGCTGGAGATCTGGATTGTTGAATATCTACAAGTGGGTATGTGTTTAACCTATTTGGAGGAGAAATCAATTGGATGAGAAAAAGACAGGCTATAGTGGCATTCTCAACATAGAAGCTGAAGACATGGCAACCACTCATGCAAGCAAGGAAGCAGTATGGTTACAAAGATTGTGTTCAGGTATTGGGTTGGTGCAACAAGCAGTGAGATTAGATTGTGACAGTCAGAGTGCAATATTCCTAGCAAAGAACCTTGCTTATCATTCGAAGACAAAGCATATTGATGTTCAATATCACTTTGTGAGAGACATGGTTGAGGAAAAGAAAGTGTTGCTAGAAAAGGTTGACACTTTGAAGAATGTTTCAAATTCATTGACAAAGTCTGTAAGCACAAAAAAGTTCTCCTGGTGTAGATTAACAATGGGCATTGTTTCCCTGGCTTGTTGACTATATAATATTGGGACCCCTGGATGCAAAGAAAACAACAAGTGGGAGAATGTTGGGTATGTGTTATATTCTTTGCGTGTGTGTGTGGGTGCATCAGATTCGACAATTTCGTTTGACGATCCCTCGTAGTAGTTCTCTGTTTGTGTTGTGTGCGTTGGGCACTTTCCTAGGGGGGTCCTAGGGGGGGCAGGTATGCCCCTCCCTAGTTACGTGCAACGTTTTGCACCGGGCGTAGCCCAAGGCAGCACCCCAATTTTTTTTTTGGCTGGCTTTTGCTATTTTTAGCGGTTTACTAAAAATAATCCCGGTTTTAGGGATTAGGGTTTTGGTATCTACATAATAACTAAAAACATTGTATATATTGTATAGTGAATGGTGAAATTCGATATAATGAATATAAGAAAGGTTTTCCCGGTTGAGAGTTTCCGGTATAAATCTCTGTGTACTATGTGAATGAGCCATTGATTAAATTCTGTTTTTCTTAAGAATCTATATGCATTGCTTTACTTCATAGGTTTAAAATTACAAGCCCCAATCCTTCAGTTTCCATAATAAGGAGTTCCATGTTCATACTAATGCATCACTCTATGCCATTGGATGTACGTTGGCACAGGAAGGGCCAACGAAGGGTTTGGGTGGGAGTCAATAGTGTTTTATTGCAAGTAGACAACTCAACTTGAAGAAACCGAATGAAATTATACAACCACCAAACGATAAGGTCTGGCCATGATCTATGAAGTACAAAAGTTTATACGTTGGGGTGTAAATTTCGTTTATGAAAGATTAGATTATATTCCAACTCACTCTACTTCAAAGGTGTTGCCCAATCCCTTCCAATTGATGACCTTTATCCCCTTCTTCCCACGAGGTAAGGTACAACCCTTCCTAGTGTAGCCAATCCCAATTCCCAAACAAGGATAGGGGAGATGAAATAAATAAATATGGAAAGTGGTAAGTATGGAGGGAACAGATGGTGACTTTTCACAGATCCACCCAGTAGAAACCCATCCTAAAGGGAAATCAACTTACTAGGGAACCATGTCACCCTTCCAGGTATGAACAAGGAAAATATCATAATTTCCAAGAAAATGTCATGAAATGAAGAAGGATTTAATACAACATATTCAAGTGCTTCAAAAATCAGAATGATACATATCATGATACCTAGAATCATTACCTCATGGATCAAGACTCACTGCTACTTCAAGACCAGGATGGTGTGATGAATATTGTTGTTGGTGATAAGTGGACCGCACTGAAGAAAACAGGGGCCCTTCGGGGCCATGATCAAGTCATCTGGCTCTCGGTACTCCATGTTAAGGACCCGTGGGCCTGAAGACGTGATCTCCTTAGTTATCCCTAGGCTAGGGGATAACAGTCCTTAACAAAAATACTATGGCTTAAGCTAATCTAAGAAAAACAATAATTCTAGGATTTTATTGCAAGTAAAGACAAATACATTAAAGCAAATCTTGCATTAACAATTTATGATACTCATTCATTCATTCATAGGATAAAATCTTGTGAGAGATGATAGTCAATACATAAGATAACTTGCAAAAATATGGTAAAGGATACACTTATCTGCAAGAAATAAACCACAAGCTTAATTAGATAACCACAAATATGTTGAATGAAAATTAACTCTTGGCCATGTGAAATTGTAGCAATAAAATGTATGAAAATGAGACGAGTGACTTAAAGAGATTGTGGGAAGTTGTTGTAACACGTGCTTTATGAGATTTCCTTTGATAGTTTGAAGTAGATTATTGAGATAAATTTTATTTTCTTTGAAATGAGAACTAATCTAGATTTGGCCTCTAAGAGGATATTCCTAGAGTGGAGGTTTATATTGCCGAATATCCAACATGGAGAGTATCCCTCTGATTTTACACACAAGCTCAAGATAACGTGGGAGATCTGACAGGGAGAACCTAGATCTCAAAATTCCCACTAGATTTCTTACACAAACTCTCTTACGTTTCCACTGAAGCAATAATTCTTAAATATTTCCCTATTAATCTAATTTGCACTGACCAACCCAACTCTTTCTGGAACTTATTTCCAAAATATCGAGACTAGGCTCGCAATTGGAAGGGCCAGGAACAATGCATCGGGAACTGAGGGGAAGGTTTATTTTAAAACAAAAGTAAAATACTGAAAGGAAATTGTGAAAATTGAAATGTTATGCTAATTACTAAATCCACACTGACTAGCTTTGTATGAGGATCTAAGGGGACATGTTTATTTGCCAAAAATAAAACTTGCTTGAAAAGAAAACTAAAATAACAATTAAAGTATTACTTTGCCAAAATGAAACTAATCTATGTGTTGTGGTTAGGTTGATTTATTGATTCCTTTAGATTATGAAGAACAATAAAAATAAATAAACCAAGAAGTAAACACACCACTGATCCCCCTAAACGGGAAGATGAAATTGGGCACTATGAGGCTCTATTTTATTGCTTCCTATTACAATGATCTCTTTTTTGTAAGAGATTGAATGATCCTTATAGAAATGGATCAAAGAAAGGAGCTAAAGCCTAAAACAAACACTCTAATTTTTATTTGGTAACTTGTAATCTTGATTAAACAAGGTCATCAAGTAATACAAGGTTTATTTGAAGAGGAGAGGTTCAAGGTTGGATCTTGAGGCTCAAAAAGCTTTGACTTGGTCCAAATCCGCTAGAACTTTTCCTTGTATTTGTAGAAACCTGTTTAAAACCAACAAGTAAAAGAATTAGAAGCTATCATAAATCAATCTAAATAAGTGCAAAAAGTAAACATTTTTAACTTTTGAAAAATTTTGCAAAAATTATTGAAATGGAGAAGGTGTTTTTTAAGAAGTTTTATGGTTTTTTTTTAAGATGTTGAAGGGATCCTTATTGCTCGAATGTTCCAAAATTGTCCAAATTGGATAGAGTTTATTCTTGTCTGTCCAACAACCTACAAAAAATAGCAAGAAAAATACCCCTACAGATGCACAAAATGACTTTGAAACAACTTAGGAGGTAGGTCAAATCCGCTTGAAAATTTTAGACAAGAAACTCAAACTAACTAGTAAACAAAACAACAATGAAATTTTGGAATTTTTTGAGTTTATGATTCTTTTTTAGGATAGCAAAGAAGACACTTTTAATTTTTTCAAATTTCACAATGAAGAACCTTACATAAAGCAACCCTTTACTAGCTTTTGATAAGAGAAATTACTAAGAAAATGATACTTTCACTAGATCTAGTCTTTTGATAAAAATTTAGTTTTCCCTAGATCTAGATGCCTTGCATGTAAATCAAATTAATTCAACTTAAATTCAATATCATATCTAGTTACATGCAAGTAGATCAAATAATAAAGAAAGTAAGTAGATGCAATTTACGAATGGAAGACACTTCACTTGAGCTTGGAATTCCTCTTGGGAAATGTGGTCGCTTTGGTGGAGTTACTAGAGAATTGTCTTTTAGATTTCTTGAAGAAAGGGTATATGCAATGAGCTCCACCATTCCTCTAAGTTGTTGAGATCATGAAAAGCTTCACAACACTTATATAACACTATCAAATAATTGGTGCTACCTACAAAGGAAACTTCATGGAAAAATCAGTTATAGCAAACACATCATGCACATATAATATCCAAATATAAGCAAGCAAATAGAATAAGAAAAAAACCAAGCTTAATGATTCTATCCAAAGAAGCAATGATGCTTTTCCAAAGGTCAATATTCAACAATATAAAGAAAGAACCAAGTGAAACTACATCACCTCAAGCACATAACAATTTGACAATCCACAAAAGAGCCACCATAACAATGAGTAGACCTCTAAAGCCTTTTGATTTTATTCCAATAGAAAATAAATGAATTACAATAGAGAACAATCAATCCAAGTCCAACTCCCATTAACCAACAAAGGGAGGGATCGACTTCAATTTATATCTTCTTAGGTGAAGATCCCAAGAGAAGTGCGTGAGATCCAAGAGAGAGTGTGCATGATCAATGTGGGGATGAGTGGAGTGGAGGAGGGACCACTCCAAGTGAGGGTGAGTCCTCTCCAGTTCACATGACATGTGATCAACGGAAAAATACCAAGTGTATATGGTAGGTGAGAGGGAGGGTGAGTTACTCTTTGGGATTAGCACCCCCTATTCTAAGTGCACCACATGTGCCAAGTGAGGTTGAGTCCCTATCTTGGGATCTTCACCCTCCTTTAAATCCTCCTCTAAGTCGCATTTACCAAGAGAGAATTCACCACCTAATTTTTGGACTCCAGACATGAGAAAACATGTCCTCGACATGTTTACTAAATAATAACATGCTGATTTTATTTGATTTTTATGTCTTTTCACTCTTTTGATAGAAAAAATCATTTTTGAGTGATTAAAATCACTTTTTTTCCTCAACAAAGGGAGGATAAGGGTTTAGGAGGTGCTATGGGTTAGAAAATGAGCACCAACATGGCATATAACATCTTATTCCTCTTTTAGGACTTTTTTTACTTTTACAATTAAAATTACCTATTTGCCGGAAATTTTTTATTGATTGAAAAACTTTAAAAAACCTAAGGGGGACTTAGCACATTTCCATGAGACTCTAGGAGGATGTTAGGAATGGTAATATACATTAGACACTAGGTTTATAAGACCATTCCAAGGCCTTACCATGAGTGTATACTCCAGCTTTGGAGGAATTGATTGAAAAAACTCGAAAATTATAAGTCGCTTGAAGCAACAATATATTATTAACAAGTAAAAAAAACACTCTATAGTAACAAATCTTGTCTAGGTATTAGGTGGATAAACCTTTTAAAAAATTCATCATGCAACACCTCTTATTACAATTATGGAAATGTGGAAAAAGTTGGTCGAACATACCAACTGAACTTCTGAACACTGAATTCTGAGCTTTTGATTACTGTTTGGTAACTCAACTACAAGTCTAGTCAGTGCAACTCAGTGGATAACATGGTCGAATATGTCTTGAAGAGTGTGCTGGTAGATTTATTATCTTACTAAAAATCGATTTAATTGACCAAAATCTCACTCGATTTAGACCCACGATGTCACTTGCTCAACGACTCTGAGATTTGGCCCCACGTTTTGATGATTTGGAGCTGATTCGATTTGTTGTTGGCGACTTTCTTATAAGGTGGTCGATCTCATAGATTGGATCCATGATTGGCTTGAGTTTAACAACTCTTTTTTCCACGACCTCTTCATATGTTACTTTGGATAATCCATGTCTAAAAAAAATCTCCCCCCTTTTAAGACTTATATCAAATAAAAAGAATAGACCATCACTTTAATCACTTTAATTGTAAAATTTGGAGAGGGGGGCCTTTTTAATAATTTTTTTTCCTTTTTATCACTTAGGAAATATCCTTTAATATGATTTTTTAATTGACCCTTTAGCCTGGTTTTCCAAATCCACATGAATATTGTTGCATGGGAGGAATCCGAGACATGAAGTTTTTTGAGAGCATGGTCTATTTTCCTTTAGCCATTGAACTTGTCTTTGTATGTCATGGAGGCCCCCCTTTTTTCCACATTTACTTCACAAATGTGCTTATGCCACCCTTCACGAGCTGATTTTTTCTTTTTAAATGCCATTTTTCTATAATTTCAATGTGGCATGTCAAGACGGCATGATGACGGTCAATCTGAGCCATTGTTTCATTTTCAGTCCCAGGATATGTAATGAACCAAAAGATTAAATTATCATAACATAACAGAAGTACACACCATGTACAAAATGTGAGCATGAAGCACAAATCCAAGATAGATAAGTTACACAATAACTCCTTAAATAATAGGGGAACCCCCTCCAAATAACAAATACCTTTCATACTTCAAAATTCACCTCGTCACAATAATGAATACATTATCTCTATATATACCTATTCACACTTGCACATGACGTCCCTTTACTACTAGGCCGACCCTAATACATATATATTTACACATTGCATGTACATTTAGGCCCATATATGCCCCCCCCTTAGGGTCATATCATATACATTTATCCCTATATATGCCCCCCTTGGGTCATTACATAATACCCTCCTTCAAAACTATTTGTCCTCAAAGCTTTGCAATTATAGGCTTCACATGTGATGAAACAAAGTAATATGATTTTCTTATGTTCCTACATTCTTCTTTCCATTGATGATTATCCATCCATCCAAAATCAATTGTCTTCAGTTGTAATCCTTGGTGGCTATTTGTTGCATAATTTTCTTTCCTTTGATTACATGTATCATTGTTGAAGCTTCTCCAATTTGTACTAGATGTAGGTCTATGATAATAGCTTGTTGAAGAGTGGTTTTGTGATGCCTTGTTCCATGAATATTGACAATTAGTCCATCTTCTTCCTTCATAATGTTGATATCGTCCTTCTTATCTTCCTTGAAATGTTTCCTGGTAATGAGG
>ML797173.1:8346-27017 GCA_009831015.1 Picea engelmannii | reverse complement strand
CATGTCCCATGTTCCATATGCCAGTGCAGTTGGCAGTTTGATGTATGCAATGGTTTGTACTAGACCGAACATTGCACATGCAGTGGGAGTTTTGAGCAGGTATATGTCAAAACCAGGGAAGGAGCATTGGACATCAGTAAAGAAGGTCTTCAGGTATCTTCGTGGCACCACCAGTTATGGATTGTGCTACCAAGGAAAATCGGGATTAGACAGAGTGGTGGACATGCATGGCTTTGTTGATGCAGACTGGGCTGGAGATCTAGATCGCAGAAGATATAAAAGTGGGTATGTGTTTAACCTATTTGGAGGAGAAATTAGTTGGATGAGAAAAATACAGACTGTTGTGGCACTCTCAACTACAGAAGCTGAATACATGGTAGCCTCTCATGCAAGCAAGGAAGCAGTATGGTTACAAAGATTGTGTTCAGGTATTGGGTTGGTACAACAAGCAATGAGATTAGACTGTGAAAGTCAGAGTGCAATATTCCTGGCAAAGAACCTAGCTTATCATTCAAAGACAAAGCATATTGATGTTCAGTATCACTTTGTGAGAGACATGGTTGAGGAAAAGAAGGTGTTGTTGGAAAAGGTTGACACTTTGAAGAATGTTACAGATTCATTGACAAATTCTGTGAGCATAGAAAAGTTCTCTTGGTGTAGAGAAACAATGGGCAATGATGCCCTGGATTGTTGACTATATAATCCCATGGACCCCTGGATGCAAAGAAAACAACAAGTGGGAAAATGTTGGGTATGTGTTATATTCTTTGCATGTGTGTGTGTGTGGGCACGTGAGATATGACAACTGCGTCTGACGATCCCTCTTACTAGTGCTCTGCCATGTGCGCCAGGTGCTTTGCTAGGGGGGGTCCCAGGTATTCTCCCCCCTGGTTACGCGTAGCGTTTGGCCACTGGGTTCGGGGCAGCACCCCAAAATTTTGTTTTGGGTGGATTTTGCAATTTTTAGTGGATTTTTCTATTTTTAGCGGATTTGTAAATTACTCCCGAGTTAATGGATTAGGGTTTTGGTATCTACATAATACCTAAAAACATTGTATATATTGTATGGTGAATGGTTAAATTCAAGATAATGAATATAAGAAAGGTTTTCCTGGTTGAGGGTTTCCGGTATAAAATCTCTGTGTACTCTGTGTATGAGCCATTGATTAATTTTTATCTTGCTTAAGAATCTATATGCATTGCTTTACTTCGCAAGTTTAAAACTTACACCTCCTCCCTGGCTAAGTTGCGCACTTCCTCGTGGATGTAGCTTACCAAGATTTTGGCCTCCATTCAACCCAAGAATTTTCCCATGGGTTTGTAATCCCCCAATGTACTATTCTACCAAGATTTTGGCCTCCCTCTTCTAGGCCTCCAAAACCATCCAAACTTGGTAGAATAGTACATTGGGGGATTACAAACCCATGGGAAAATTCTTGGGCTGAATGGAGGTGTTATGACACCCAAAATAAGTGAGTTTACCTGATGCAATGTGCCCTCCTTGGCTATAGCTCACCCATATTTCTTCCTCCCTCTTTTAGGCCTCCAAAACCCTCCAAACGTGGTAGAATAGTAGATAGGGGGATTACAAACCCCTGGGAAAAGTCTTGGGCTGAATGAAGGTGTTATGACACCCTAAATGGATTAGTTTCTTTGATGCAGTGCACCCTCCTCTTATAGAAATTGTGCCAAGCTCCAAATAAATCATATGTTGACGGAAGCTCCTCCAATATGGCCTAGGAAAGGTGCCCAAAGCCCAAAAATTAGAGCCCAATGGGTTTTGGCCACTAAAACCCTCTCCTCTCTTTAGATCAAATATTTCTCATTCAACCATTGTTCCCTCCTGCTAGAAATTCCTAGAAACTGTGCATTACCTCTTTCTCCAATGGATGAGTAACATGTAGCTTCTCTAGAATGGTGGGGGGGGAATATTGCACCTCTATGACCAAAATTGGACTAGGATTGGTGGGATATTTCACCATTGAGATGATCTCTAGGGTTTGTTATCCCAAAACTTTCAAAATGTCTTTGGCTCTAGATCTCAAGATGAAAAAGTAATAATATCCAGAATAATGAGTGAGGAACCCTCCTTTTTATTTTATACCCTTCTTCTATTTATCAATTGAGTTAGTTTACCACCTTATAAGTTTAACTCTTTGTTTTTCCTCATGTGGTGTTTTTCTCCACTTACTTTACCTTTTTCCCCAAAGTCACTTTTAAATTATAACATTCTGCTTAGGTGAACACTTTGGGGGTCTCTTAGTCCCCATGACTCATGAGACTATAGCCTAGTGGGGAAAACTAGACTACTGAGTCTCTGCTAACCTCTTATCAAGAGGTGGAGGAGATTAAAACATACCTAAATTCATAAAATATTGAAATTATGCTCACCTTAATACTGACTTGTACCTCATGGAGCAAGGCCCACTACCTTCTGGAAGCCAGCTGGTGTGGTGGATGCCATCTGAAAATATACGACCTATGTGGTGGTGAGAAGGGTATCCATCTATGCAAAAGGATACTGTTAGTCATGCAGTCTAAGGCATAATATCCTTAGTTATCCAAAAATGGGTATAACATGAAGCATACCAAAAATATCAGGTTTTGCAAACTCTATTATTGTTTGTGTGTGTGTTGGAGTTTAGATGCATTTTTTGTTATGGGTATTTAATCAAATATATATCTGAAGCCTCCATTTCAATATGTAATTAAAAATTGCAACAGGGATTAGAATTCTCACAATAAATTGTGGGTAATAAGAGGTACTCCAACTGTTTGAAAAATTAACTACATTATAAACCAAGCAAAAAAATCATAAAAAAATTTAGTTGGAACATTATAGTGACTCCATTGAAGAACGTTCCCTTTTGCACCCTTGATAAGTTTCCCTTGAAGCTTGTTTGGCAACTCCACTTTCCATGAAATTCGACTTGTATATCAAATGAATGTATAATGATATGTTTTTATACCATTTATGCCACTTCCTTTTAACATTAGGGCCGACCTGATACTTTCTTATTTTGTAATTCTTTTCTTTTATTATCTTCAGGGCCTACATGTACTTCCTTCTGCAATTCACTTTGTCATCTTCAAAAATTAATTTCTCCTCAACCATGAGGATCCACGTGATGTTCCACATACAACTGAAACAACATGATGTATACTATCCATCCATGATTTTTTATCTGCATGTGCATTGTTCTTCATGTCCAAATGCCTTCATCAATCTTGCGGTCCAAAACCCATGACTAGGGTTGACATCAATGAAAACAACTAATCTTCCAACAATCTCCCCCTTTGTCATTGATGGCAACACTCATGCTCCCCCTATCATCATGATCCCGATTTCTCTCCCCCTTTGACATCAATGGCAAAGGGTAGGGATTTCTCCCCCTGAGTTTAATGGCAAAAGGTAACTCTCTTCTTTGGGGCTGGTCCCCCTAAACATGTGGCACTCAATAATACTTCATCCTTATTTTTGGTATTTGGTACTTTTTCTTCCTTGGAATCCTTTTATGTGGCTTCTACATTATCTCTCTTCTTCATGTCTAGGATGTATATGTTGTTCAATATTCTTGTTACAGTTGCAACCAATCTTCCTGAGTTATTTTCTCTAATTTTACATTTTCGAGAGTCAAACGTAAGAGTGTATCCTTGATCACACATTTTACTAACACTGAGTAGATTATGCTTAAAGTCTTCAACCAATAGGACATTCTTTTCTTTTACATTTTTTCTTCCAAGATCTACTACACCTTCTCCAAGTATTTTTGCAGATGAGTCATATCCAAATGCAACATTGCCACCCTTTCTCTTCAAGCTGATGAATTTGTCTTGATCCCTGGTCATGTGTGAAGAACATCCATTGTCTATGTTCCATTCATATTCTTCTTTACATTCTTTAGTGGTTAATGCTATTCAACAATCTTCATTGTTTGGAATATCTTTCCTTCTCCATACTGTGGTTGGCATAGGGACATATTCATTCATATATCTACATTCTCGTGCTTTGTGACCAAGATAATTACATTTGTAGCATACAATATTTTTGTCCATCAATGGGGAAAATGAATTATAACTTATGTTGACAAATCCACGATTATTTCCATATCTTCTATTTACACCATTCATGTTTCTTGCGTATTTGTTCCTTTCATTGTTTCTTCAATTAATTGCCTTATGTCCAAAAAATTTGCAAGTATAAGAATGACCAAGAAAGAAATTTTAATACCTTGGAGTAAGTGGCCTTATTTGTGATGTAGTCCATATGGGTTCATGATCTACTCTTATGTAGTTTCCTTCATACTAATTGAAGCTTCTTTTATTCCTGAAGGTAGGAGGTCTTCTTGGATATTCATCTCTTTTGTAATCATTCCTTCTTTCTGGTATCCTGGTCCACATCAACTGTCTGTGTAGCTCTTTCTTCAATCTTCTTGTTGGTATTTGCATCTTCTCTGTATGGAGTTTCACCCATGCATCCAATATGTGTTAAGTCTTTTGGAACTTGAGATTTTCTTAAGATCTTCCTCAATGGGACAACTTCTTGTTCAAGTTTCTCACAATCTTCTTCTTTCTTCATCATTTGGACCTTCTATACTTCTCCTATTCTTCTTGCTTCTTCGAGTAGAGTTTTCAAGGAAATGGTTTCTTCTCTTAGTTTCTCAAAGTCTTCTAATTGTTTCTTCAAGATTACAACTATCTTTTCATAACTACCCAATTCACTTGTTATTTTTCTATGTATGTCTTTGATCTTGCTATTTTCAATCTCAACATGCTTCAATTTTTTAAGATTCTCATCTTCTTGTTGAATCATTTCTGCTTCATGATTTTCTTCTTCTTCATTGGAATTTTCTTATTTAGTGTCATATCTTTCAATCTATGGATGAGGAAATTCAATTTCAACATGTCCTACTCCTTCACAATTAAAGCAAAAGAACTGACCTCTATTTTCTTCTTTGAAATATGAGATGTTGTAATTTGCTTCAACTTCTTCTTCTTCTTATGCTTTTTCCCTTGCATAAAGGTCTTGTAGTTTGTCCTAAAGATATTTTTCTGATGCACATGATCCCACCTTGGATTTCACTGAATCTGTCAATTCATCCAAGATGGTATCTATTGCCAATTTGTTGTTCCTTTTTGCTTCCTTCTGAGCTGCAGTATTTGGTTTCTTCAAATCATTGTATCCTGAAGAAACTGAGAACCAAACATCCGCCCCAATATATTTCAAGTAAGTTTCCATTCTATTACTCCAATATTCAAAATTGCTTCCATCAAATGGTGGAATCCCATTTGGAATGTTGTCTTCCATTTCTGCATAGGATCTTCCTTCCAGTGGTTAAATTGTATTGCATGTAACCTGCTCTGATACCAATTGTTGATATTGAGAGGGGGGTGAATCAGTATCAAGTACAATTTTTTTTTTTTTTCAACTTATACTTAAACCATTAAATTATATCCAATGAGCAATGAACAATAGTATAAGAGTTACACCTATATACCACAATACACCATGCACAATATATGAGAAATAATCAATAGTTATTGTTCAAGGGAAGTAATGACTTCCAAAGGTAGCTACAACTTCCAAATGTAAAGGGAGGGATACACCTCCAATAGGAAGATACAATCCTCCAATATCAAGAAATATTTGAACTCTCCATCCTTGCCCCTTCCTTCCACCCAAGAATATATGAGAGATAATAAAACTTTACATTAAATCATCACCATCAACCAACCATCACATAGAACCTGATAATGCTTCCTGAGACTTATTCAATTTATGAAATTATTCAATTCTTGGAATACTCTGATCCTGTAGATAATATTACTCAATTTATTCTCTGAAACTTCTCCAAGTTTTACTCCTTGAATCCTCCCCAAAAAGAAGTTATAGAGAGAATGGTAGACCTTGTTCAATTCTGGTTTATTCAGAAGACCGAACTTGTACAGAATTCCCCACGCTCAATATTTAACATATGATTCTGAAACTCTCACAAAGGAAACTAAAGTTCGTAATATTTCCCATGCAATTTGTCCCACTTCATTTGGATTCTCTATGAAGAAGTTATGATTGTTTTACCTGGAACACATGTTTATTGACTAGCTTTAGGACTGGTCAAAAACCTATCTTCCATAATTATAGCGAATCAAGAGCTGAAATTTTTACCACATGTACCTTGATATGTATTCTCACTACCATAGAAATTTCACCATCTGAATCATTCTAGAAAAAAAGTTATAGCGAAAATGGTAAGATGACCTAAAAATAACATACCTTAGAACACATCACCAAAAGACTTCATCCTCCCTTGAAATCCGACCTTCGTTACTTCTGATTTCCTTTGAAATTCGACTTGTATATAAAATGAATGTATAATGATATGTATTTATACCATTTATGTCACTTCCTTTTAACATTAGGGCCAACCTGACACTTTCTTATTTTGTAATTCTTTTATTTAATTATCTCCAGGGCCTACATGTACTTCCTTCTTTAATTCACTTTGTCATCTTCAAAAATTAATTTCTCCTCAACCATGAGGATCCACGTGACATTCCATATACCAATGGAAACAAAATGATGTATACTATCCATCCATGGGAGTTGTATCTGCATGTGCATTGTCCTTCATGTCCAAATGCCTTCATCAATCTTGAGGTCCAAAACCCATGACTAGGGTTGACATCAATGACAACAACCAATCTTCCAACATCCCACTTTCCCCCTTTTCCACCTTTGGTGAGACTTGATCTCACCTGGAGACTCCATTGAAGAATTATTTCAATAATATATTTATTTCCCACCCTTGATGATGAATAAGTGCTCGAAGAAAAAAAATATGAAGAAATTTACCAAGAAGATCTCGATGAATTTTCTCATGTTGAAGAGTTGGATGATACATTTGATGAAGACGAAGAACTCACATATTCCCTTCCACTTGATGAATATACCCATGCCTTTACTCCTCTTGCACATGAAGACAAAGGGATGGCCACTTTTTTTTATGGTCTTGTGAGAGAAACTCTACATATGGTTGATGAGAATATAGACACTTTCATACAGAAAAGAAGACACAGGTGGGATTTTGGTTGTCTCATTTATGATAGAGATCCCATTTATGACATTGAGGGTATCCCTCAAGAAAAGGGGTTTGAGTTGTCATCTTCAGAAGACTACTTTTCATGCATATATGAATCATATTTTTGGGAGCCTGATGATGACATGATTATAGATTTATTCTAGGACTCTCATCCACTTTTGTCCTCAATTTTGGAGGAATACCTGGAAGTGGCCACCTCAGAGTGATCAGAGGCTCACTCTACAAAAAGGAAGTACTTTCATGTCAATAATTTCTACAAGGATTCATAGATAAAGAGAGGATGTGTTTTTCTTCCTAGACCTAAGCTTGTCCCCTACCTCATTTCCTCTTCTAAGGGAAATCATGAGGTCTTCTTGGGACCTCTCATATCTTCTCGGTATTCCAGAAGAAACAATCATGTTCAGGAGGATGAAGATGCACCTTCATCTACATATAGTATCCCCCTTCAGAGATGGATTGATCAGATTTGCAGATATTCTTTCCAACATGATTTCCTCCCTCCCACCCATGTTCATGAGTTTCATTTCACAATTGATTATATATTTATTTATGCTCATAATCATTACATGCTCTAATTATCTTTGTTCTTTTACATAATCAAGCACAGTGGGAGATAATTTGATGGGATGATCAAATGGTTGCATTTGTTGTATGACTTCACTTGACATCATCTATCGCCTGATCTTTAGGGCCCCAAGGCCCCCAAGTAAGTAGGTAAGTCATTTTGATTTCTTTCATTTTCGTCTTGATTTCACATATTAGTTTAGATGCATTTCATATTTCATTTTTCTCTACTTGTATATTGATTTCATTCTTAGTGTTGGTGTCCAGGTATGAACGATTTATTCACCCTTTTCCGACATTAATTTATCAATCTGGGTGCGTATTCTTTCAAGGCAACGCGCAAGGTATATGCAGGGGCAAGAGTACAATTCGTTCTGGCCAAGGGTTCATGATTAAGATTCAAAGCATTACTGTCAAAATGGATTAACTACAACTTCCGAAAAGTAATCATAAGAATCACACATTGTAACAACAAGCATAAACTGATAAATAACACACACAGAAAGACGCAGCCCCTGATCAGAAGAGCGGGCCCAAATCTCTGATCAGGGTTGCATTAGTCATAGCGAAGATGAAGAGAACAAAATAGATAGTGTTTTATAAATCTGAAAAGGGTTATTACAATATCAATGGGGACATCCCCAGTTACAGGAATAAATTATCTTTTATACATCGAGAGGGAGAACAACCTCTTTCCCCAAAACATGGTAACTATATCCCCAAAAATATACATTAGTTGGAACGACACCAGTACTATATAGACAAGATCAGCGAGATGCCCAAGATGGTTTAGGGATCTGCGACTCCAGCTGCGCGGCCTCTTTATGGCTTGGTTGTTGCTGTGAATAGCAGATCTGCTGCAGGATGAAGCCTTGGTCATGTTCTCTAGAAGCTGCGGTCAAACATTCGTTTTAGTGCTGCGAATAGGCAAAACTCTGCGACTTTATTTCATTAATAAAATATTCCAATAAACAAGGTAGGGGTATTTATCTTACAGGTTTAACATAGTAAACATAGGTAAATAAGTGCAAAAAGGTCAAAAAGGTAATGGAAATGCAGCAAAAAGATAGCCCAATTTGGTGCCCAACATCTCCCCCCAGCTAGCCTTTTGCATTGCCTCATGCAATTCGCTGCCTCCGCAGGTATGGATTTCGCTGACTGTTGGCTTCTTGAATATGGGAGAGATCATATTCTTCGACCGTCTCTGTCCCTGGAACTTTAAAACCATCTGAAAGGTGGACTTCTTTCCACCAATCTTTCGGGATGATATACGTTGGAGTGTAATCTTCTACTGGAAACCAAATAGTGGGAAACTGAAATCAGAGTCCCATCCATCGGACCCTGCTTGTTCGGAAACATGCCACATATCTAGGCACTCTGGGGAGCACTCGTGCAAAATTTGGTGCCCCAAAAGGTTCCCTATTCCGGACAGCTATAGGTGCCATCATCCACCTTTTCTGACAACAATCAAGGGCTTCTTCATGAAATGTGACTATTTTCTTAACACAAAGATCAAGGCACCAATTTTGTGTCCTCAACATTCTATCTCTATTCACCTCAATTCCCAAAAAGATGTTGTGTTTAGTGAACATGGTGATTGACCTCTCAGGTTCTCCTCTTACTATAAACGACTTTGTAACCTGATTAGATTCAAATGTGTTAAAAGCCTTCTGCCAGCTGATCTGGTTGAAAGTGTAAGAGGTGAGGGCCCTTAAATGAATGTCTCCTACATATGGGACCGGATTGAATTCTCTGTCCAGGCGCAACAGATATCCATGCAGGTAAAATTCACACATCAAATGCTGAGTTGGCACATCGTGGTGCCTCACTATTCGGAGGAATTGTAGACCATTCTCTATTTTATAACTAATCTTGTTTTTTATGCTCTCCATGCAGAATAAAAGAAAACATTCATGTAAGAATAAACAATAACAAGAAGCAGGGGGGAAACATGCCATCACCTCTTGCGCCAAATTAAACATCTACTCCTTATCAGTTTTCAGCTCTGCCACTTGCTTTTCCAGCCACTCCATCTTGAGCTGTTGCTTCGCATGCCTTAGTCTCATGATGTCTATACGCTCCACATATTCAAAAATAGTTGTGGAGGCTCGTTCCTGAGTTCTTCTGACCTCATTTTGATAATGAGCCGCAGTAGATTTCCAAGTCTGCACTTCGACCGTTAAGGCATGCTCAAGGTCTTCAAACAATCGCTTGAACGAGTTTGTTTGAGTAGCAGCAGAGGTTATGGCTACCTGGTCCGTCTGAATCTCTGTTTCTACTCATATGGAATTGGCCTTTCTAGCTTGCTACTTGTGTTTCTTCATCCGCTCCTGCATTTTGTGTACCTATTTCCTTAGTTTCCTGACCTCCATCTTAAGCCGCATTGTCTCTTTAAGCTGATGTTTTTGTTTGACTGGGAGTCTTACGACCTTCTCGCCTGGCTCTTCCATTGGCTCATTCATCAGGACCGCTTCGCTTGGTCCCTCCTCTTTGCCTACAACTATTTCCTCTTGTTGCGCACTCACCATGACCAATGGTGCCCTTGCGAGATTCTGTCCTGCTAATGTGTCTATTTGAGTATCATCCACCCCACACGGTTGTGGATTTTGTGATAGAATTGGAGGAATGGCGAGATCTGGCGAGATCTTTTGTGCGTCGAAGGTAACGAGTTTGCCTTGCTCCTCTTGGAATAAAGGAGAAAAAGGAGAACTGGCAGGGATCTTCAATATCCGGTCCTGAGGTTGACACTGGTTCTTGTGGTTCAGCGCCAACCTCACACCCTAGTTCTCCCAACACTTCTTCCATGAGCTCTATGGTCGGGGTGGTCATGACCTCTTCTTCATTCTGGTTATCCTCCTCCATCGAATCCATGGTGACAGGAGGTCCTTGTGGAGTACCCTTGGTCGCAATATCGACTAATTCACCCACTCCTGTCTATTGTGACCCCGCTTCTATGGTTATCATGCTATCAAATTTCTCTTCTAGTTCCACAGGCAAGGTTGGTTCTTGTGGGACAACCTCAACCATGGTACTAGTGGGCCTTTCTGTGTCAACTTTCACATCTTCCATTGGTTCCATGGTTTTGGCTTGCTCTTCGGGAGAAGCCTCTTCTTCAAATGATTCAACTTCTATCTCCATCTCTTTCGGTTCCTCCTGGTCAACATAGTCATCTTCTCCTACATTTTCCTCCTCTGTGGCTTCTGGTTCATCTTCCCTAGCAGCCACAACAACTTCTACTTCTTCCTCTATGGAATCCTGAAACAGTTCCCATGGGATTGAGATTTGTCTGATGGTATTCATTACTAACAGCTGACCAACCCATGGTGGGTGATGACTGCCAATACCTATCGCGACTCCTGAGCCGAATGTGCCATTAGGTGGAGGCTTCTCAATAAGAAATAAGGCACATTCAGTGAGAAAGCCTCTGCTTGGGGAAATTGCAGGTGAGTTAGTATTCAGAGATGGTATTTGAATATGGTGGAGTATCTCCCTTCGCAAGTCATATATCTCATGACAAACTCTGATACTTCCTTCCATGGATGTGGCAGTGAATTTCGGTCGTATCCTTGATCCTTCTGCACGATGTTTTCTCCCACTTGTAAAAAGGCTTCAGGAAACTTCGGAAGGACAGACCTTCTTGAAAACCATCGCTGTCCATTTTGAGGGAGTCCACTAACTTCTACGATGGCTTCCTCTATCATAGGGATTTCAATTACATGGACCCAATAACTTCCTTCTCTCAAGTTGAGTGCGAATTCTGTCGCAATTTCTTCGTTCGACCCTTTCAACCTGTCAAAGTAAACATTCCAGCCCGCGTTCTCAAAGACCTTCCATACCTCATGATTGTTCTGAACTCTTGTTGTATCTTCAGGCTCATGCCGCATAGATCGTCCACCCATTGCTGCAGAGGCGAAGTTAGCACGACAAATGTAGTTAGCTGGTAGGGGAAAATGATAGGGCTCCAAACCGTTGGCAACTGAAATAACGTCATATCGCTTTTGGGAATGACAGATGAAACAATGCTGGTATGTTTGAAAATGATGACAGATTGTGGTGGTACTATCAGAAATTTAATGAAGCATGTTGGGGAGGTGACTGATTATGACTCTGCGCGTACGAGTATGCATTTGAACATATCAAGTTATGATTACGAAGTACCAAAATCATTGGGTTCTGTTTGGTGAGGATCGTGTGTCATAAATTATTTTTCGTGGTATGCCGTCGTTTATTATGACGTTTCCCCCCCCAACTTAATTACGGTCGTCCACGACATGTTTTGATGTCTTTTTGGAATATTTTAATTAAATACATAAAAGTCGGCAGAGACGTACCTGGGGACCTACCTTTTGGTGGAGTAATAGCAAAATGTTTGACGGAGTAGTCGGTAACAGGGTGTAACAACAACAAGGAGTAATAGCAACAATGACTAGTCAGCAACGACGGAGGAACGATGATGATGGAGTAGCACCAGTTACAGAGTAACGAAAGTTGCAGAGTAACAACACCTGCAGAGTAACGACAATTGTGGAGTAACAACATCGACGAAGTAACGACAGTTGCAGAGTAACAACATCAGCGAAGTAACGACAATTGAGGAGTAACAACAGTTACAGAGTAACAACACTTAGTGGAGTAACAACGCACACCAGTGGAGTAATAACACTTAGTGGATTAACAACACACACCAGTGGAGTAACAAAGCCGAGTGTTACATTTCTCCTGGCCATATTCCTTTGTTATTCCTCCAAAATACAAACAAGTAAGAAATAACAATATTTTTATTTTTTCTTTTTTTTCTTTTTTTAAGGCAGAGTGAGAGTGTCCTTCATTCCAACAACCATTAAATCAGATGAGTTAGAAAGGTGTTTGACAAAGGCATTTCTAGAGGCTGGACAGTGGTATAGTTTTAGGCGGTGTCCGTTTACTAAGAACGAGGTATGATTCTCATCTATTTTAATTAATCTAACCGTTCCTATGTCGAACACTGCATCCACTTGATATGGCCCCATCTAGAGAGTGCAAAGCTTGCCTTTGAAATCCTTAAATCGGGAATCGTAAAGTAATGCCCAATCTCCCACATGAAACACCTTACTTTTGATAAATTTATCATGCCATTTCATTCTCTGTTGTTGAACAACAGTGGTCTTCTGGACAACTACTAACCGAATCTCGTCCAACTCATTCAACTGTTCCAGTCGGTGTTTCTATGCTTCTGATGGGTCTAGGCCTACTTCTAGAGCTGTTCTGAGTGTACTGATCTCAAATTCCACTGGAAACAAGGGGACTTTCCCATAAACTAATTCAAATGGTGAAAACCCAGTTGTGTTTCACCATGTTGTTCTGTATGCCCATAAAGCTTCTGGAAGTTTCTGTGCCCAATATCGACGATGACTTGCTACTGTCTTTGTCAAGATATTTTCCAATACCTTGTTTGTGCTTTATACTTGCTCATTCGCCTAGGGGTGATAGGGGGTTGTCACTCTATGTTTGACCCCATATTTCTGCATCAACTTTCCTATCATGTGAGATGTGAACTGTGATCCTCCATCCGACACAATTTCCCTTGGAGTACCATATCAGGCAAAGATTTCTTCAAAAAGAAAGTCTGCTACTACTTGTTCTGTTGCTCTTGTGACCGCTCTGGCTTCCACCCATTTGGTTACATAATCAGTGTAGAACATGATGTAAGTTTTCTTATGAGAAGGTGGGTTGAAGGGTCCAACAAAATCAATGACCCATTTCTCAAATGGTTCAAGGACTATCTGGGGTTGTAGAGGCATTTCATCTTCTTTCCCAGGTTGTCCCATCCATTGGAAGCTATCACACCTTCGGACATAATCCCGTGCATCACGAAATATGGAGGGCTAGTAATATCCCATTTGCATCACTTTGTGACCTGTTCTTTTATCTGCAAAATGTCCTCGACAAGGTCCATCATGTGCAACCTTCAGTATCTCATAGATATTATCTTCTGCCACACAACGCTAAATCTGTTGGTCAACCCTTGTATGAAAGAGATATCCTGCCATCCATGAATATCGAGTACTCTGGTGAATAATATTCCTTTTCTCCTTATATGACAGGTGACGAGGCACCTTCCCTGAAGAAAGATAATTAGCAATATCTGCATACCACGGAGTGTTAGAAGATACTGCAAAAAGATGTTCATCTGGAAAATTATCTTCAATTGGTGTATTCTTACCCTCATGTTCTATCCTAGATAAGAAATCTGCAACCACATTGTCTTTCCCTGGTTGATATACTATGGTAATATCAAATTCCTGTAGTAGCAAGAACCATCTTGTGATATGACCATAGGTAACAGGTTTATTCATTAAATACCTGATAGCTACATGATCAGTATGCACAAAGGTAGGATACCCGGTAATGTAGTGCCATAATTTATTGATGGCGTAAATGACAACAAGGAACTCTTTCTCAGTCACTGTGTAGTTTAATTCAACAGGAGCCAAATTCTTACTAACATAGTAAACTGTGTATGGTATTTTGTCCTCTTGCTGTCCTAATACTGCACCAACCGTTGTTTGGGAAGGATCTGTATGAATATGGAAAGGTAATGCCCAGTCCAACCCTCTAAGGATCGGAGTGCTATAGACTAATTCCTTAATTCTCATAAAGGTTGCATCACAGTCCTCTGTCCACACAAAATCTGAATCTTTTGTTAGCAATTGAAAAAGTGGGTGTGCTACTTTAGCAAAATTTTCTATAAAATGTCTGTAATAACCAGCGCAACCAATAAATCTACGTACCTACGTGGGCGTTTTGGGTGTTGGGAAATGTTGAATTACCTTTGTCGTTGCTGGGTCCATCTGGATTCCTTCAGCTGAGAGAAAATGTCCCAAAACAATTCCTTCTTCCATCATCATATGGCATTTTTCTTTACTCAGAGAGACACGTGCTTGTATACACCTTTCGAGAACTTTTTCTAATTTTTTCAGCCCTTCAAGAAATGAATCCCCATATGGAGTAAAGTCATCCATGTAGATTTGAACACTGTCATCTATCAAATCAGAGAAGATTCCCAAAATTTCCCTCTGGAACATTGCAGGAGCATTACACAGGCCAAAAGGAAGGACCCGATATGCGAATGTTCCCAAGGGGCATGTGAAAGTGGTTTTATCTTGATCTTCAGGAGCTATCTAGATCTGGTTATACCCACTAAACCCATCTAGAAAAGAAAAAAACTTTTTGCCAACCAATGTGTCCAGAACTTGATCAATAAATGGCAAAGGAAAATGATCTTTCTTCGTTGCCTTATTTAATTCTTGATAATCCACGGATATTCGCCATTTACCATTTTTCTTAGGGACCATTACTAATGGGGAGACCCATTGGCTATCTAAGATGGGGTAAATAAAACCTACGTCTAGTAATTTCTAAAATTCTTCTTTCACAACATTTTTCAATGCGGGGTTCATCCTTCTCTGAGGTTGTCTCACAGGACGACAATCCTCCTTAATGTATATATGATGGGTACATGAATTAGCAGGGATCCCTTTCATATCTATATAATCCTAGGTGAAGGCCTCTTTGTGTTTCTGAAGGACATCCACGAGTTTCTTCTTCTGGGATTCTGACAGGGTTGGATTAATATTCAGGGTTTTTCTTGGTTCTAGTTCTACTAGGACACTTTCACTGGGTGCATCAACAGGTAGCTCCTCTGATCCTTCTGTTGTTTCAATTGTTTCCTCAGTCTCACAACTTAGGATAGATTCTAGTAATTGTTGATTTGTTTCGGAAACGGAGCAAGGATCATCCATAAAAGAGGTGATTACATCATCTTCCGATTCTATTTTCAACTGAAGGGCTTGTCCAATAATGAGAACTAGCCTCAATTCCTCATTTTCTATTTCAGACTCTTTCCTAGATAAAATTTTCTTGGTTCCTGCTGGTTTTATGGATGGGTTTGGTTCTGCAGGTGGGTATAACACTAAGTTCTTAATGTTGTGCACATTGGAAATAACCATGTGCCCTGATCGACACCCAATGTAAGCATTTGTAGTAGCCAGCCATGGTCTACCCAAAATCAAAGGATGGCCGCCCACCGAAGATTGCATTTGTAAGACCAGGAAATCTATGGGATAGTGCCATGAATCTACTCAAATTTTTACATCTTCCAACTTCCCTACAGGTTTAACTGTGGATCGGTCTGCCAATTCCAATATTGTAGTTGTATGTTTCAAGTTACGAAGACCTAATGCATGCATGGTTTCAGTGGTGATAACGTTGATGACAACACCCAGGTCTACCAACACATTCAGAATCTGTACCCCAATAATTTGTACTATCAGAATTGGGTTCCCCGGATCTCATTACTTTTCAGGCATTGACTTTCTCGTCATGAAATCTGATAATTTTTCCATAACATGAATGGTAAGGGGGTCTTTGGATTTCTTTGCAGGTTTCTTTGAACAGTATTCCCTAAGATTCTTTGCATATATTGGCACATACTTCATATCTTGTAACAAGGGAATTTTAACAAATAAGTTCTGCAATTCTCCTAATAAATCAAATTCAGTTTGAGGGCTTGATTTACTCAAAGTTAGTCTCTCTGGGTAAGGTTGTTCAGATTGATGTTGTTTTATAGGAGGTGTCTGGTTTCTATCAGTTTGTTTTGGCTCTTTATTAATTGGTTATGATTCCTTACCTTCACTATCGAGTTGTTCAATGGTAACTGGAGGAGGTTGAACATTAACTGTACGCCCTGATCGTAGATTCATTTCATACAAATCTGCAGTGGAAATGCTATATGAAGGTAGGTTAAGAATGACAGTTTGATGAGCTCCCTTGCTATTAGGATTCAGATCAGGTTGTATTGGGAGCTGAGGACGGGCAGGTTGATTACCCGGAGGCACATTAGAGGGAAGTTGGAGTTGCTGTTGTGGCATCGATTGAGGAAACTTCCCAGGAGGGGATCCTCGCCAAGTTGGAGCCCATGGGGAGCTTGAACTGGCTTGAGCGTTCCACTGCTGCCATGGTGGAAACTGGTATTGTGGCCACATGGAAGGATAGGGCATGGACTGAGGATTCATATTAGAATTATTGAAATACTGAGATGGATCTGAGTACATACCTTGATTTCCCATTGGTGGTCGAGGTTGCCATGGATTTCTAGACCCCATGAGGTACAATTGCTCCATGTCTTTCCCCGTTCCTTGAAATACTTCTTTCAGGCCTAGAAGGGAGGGACATGAGCTTGTTTCATGATTTAGATCACAGATTTCACATTCCTCTGTGGAGTTTAGTGGACATTCCCTCTCTGGATGCTTCTTTCTACATGTTGGGTAGAATATCACCATAGTCCTATCCAATTCCATCTACTTCTGTTTTACTTGCAGCGTATCCATCTGTATTGACAGGGTGCTGAGGATATCCGTCCTCAGATTGTCTAGCAGGTTTTCGATTTCTTCTTTCGTAACACCTCCGCCAGACCCTTTTACTAAGCGAATTCCTTGTCTGTTTCTTGCAAGCCCCCTTGAGCACTGAATGCATAATTCACAGATACCTTCGAAGCTTTCCTTAGAGATGTCTCCTTTTCCCACAATGTTCAATAGTTCCATCAAGTTCTCATGGAAAGATCAGAGGAGGATAATTTTTAAAATTTCCTTATCCAGGTTAGAGTGACCCGACCTCTGTAAGGTGGACTTGAATCGTTCCACACAATCTTCCAAAGTCTCGTCTTCTTTTTGTGCGAACTTCAAAAGTTCTTCCTTAATGTTCCAAGATTTACAGTAATCCTGGTATTTTTGCAGAAAAGATGTCCGCATATCATCCCATGTGGAAATAGAGCTTCCTCCAAGGCCCATGAACCATCACAGAGCCGTTCCTTTTAATGTAGAAGGAATTTTTTTTAAATTTTGGGCCTCTGTCGTATAGTCATACCCCTGGCACACTATGTCAAACTCGAATAGAAATGCGTTAGTATCTTTTGAAACAAGCCCATGAAAGTTTGGTAAGGCTGCTAATGGAATAGGATTTTTGGGTGCACCAACTCCTAAATCTCTGATTGGAAACTCGATAGTGGAGGTTGTGGGAGCCATAAATATCTTCCAACAACCGTTGGGTATTTCACCAGGTTCTGTAGGAGATGGCTGAGACTTCCTTACCCCTTGGATCCGAGTCGCTTTAGCAACACTTCCCTGGTCCCTTGGTGATGCAAATACTCCTTCGATCCCTTCTTCTACGTCCTGATGACTTGATCCCTTGGCTACAACCTCCTCTCTTTTGCTGGAGTGGTATGACTCTATCGAGGTTCTGCTTGCGACATCTTCCCCCTCTATTACCAGCATAAGATTTCCCTGGTCAGGTATGCTACTAGATGTTTCTTCAACTGCTAGAGGGACCTGTTGTGTCGTATCACCCAAGAATGTTGTAGACAACACTGGTTGATCTACTGATTGTCCCTCAGACTTCACTCTTCGTTCCCTTGGTCTCATGGTTACGCGAGATGATGTTTTTGATTCAACTTTTGCTATAATTTGTTGGATGTAAGTATTTCTTCCCAAATCTGGTCCTCCCTTCTTTGGGGCTTTCCCTCTACCCCCGTTATTCGGTTCTTTGTTCATACAAGTGTTGGTATGATGGAGGGTATTAGCATGAACCTACTGTTATCCTCATTTTTGGTTATCAAGATGATGACATGATAATGACATGGTGATAGAAGATCTGGCTCTTCTTTAAGATCATTTTCATGAAGAAAGTTACACTTGTCAGTTTCTCAAAATCACTCTTTTGAAGACAGTACGCAGGCTGCATATATATTGTCCTGCGGAAATTCCTTGTTTCCGTAGGCTGCATTCAGTCTGACTGCGGACCTTCCGCACTGTGTCAACGGTCAGGGTGTGGAAATGATTCTTAATGGAGAAAACGGATAAGTTCTCGATCCTTCTAGAAGGAATCTTCTGGAAGGATGAGTTGGAGTTCGAATGGTTACGAAATTAATGAATCTCCAGATATCTTGGGATTACATTCTATCCAAGTAACTAC
>ML797172.1:134814-152791 GCA_009831015.1 Picea engelmannii | reverse complement strand
CGTGCACAGATGATTTTATGCATAGTACTTCTTCAAGTACAACCCATTCCTGGGTTCACTCAAAGGGATACCATCGTAATCTACTAACTCATAAGCTCCTTTTTCCAAAACTCGTCGAACGATATAAGGACCTCACCACATGGTTTCAAATTTTCCAGCTCCTAGCATATCTCGATCTTGTTCATAGAGGAGAACGATATCTCCTTTGGAGAAAACGTGAGGCTTGACATGTTTGTCATATTGGGCCTTGACACATTTTTTCTGAGCTTCTGTGAATAGAGTAGCATCACGTCGAGTTTCGTCTAATCGCATAAGATACAATAGACGTTCTTCCTCAACAGAAGTGTTTGGTAGGAGTTCAACAACTAGTTTTAAAGAGGGTATCTCGCATTCAATTGGGAGAATGGCTTCCAAACCATAGACTAACTGGAAAGGTGTAAACCCAGTAGTGGACTTGACATATGTTTGGTAAGCCCACAATGCTGAAAACAACATTGTGTGCCAACTTGTTTTGTGAATCCCTATCATTCGTCGGAGCATAGTTACCAGAACTTTGTTAATTGCTTCGACCTGGCCGTTGGCTTGTGGGTAATAGGGCATTGAGTTATCATGGCGAAGACCCAACTTTTCAATAAGTTCAGACATCATGAAATTTCTAAAATGGCTACCGTGATCAGTGACGATAGCCTGTGGAACACCAAAACGAGCTATGACGTGATTAAAAATGAATAATGTTGCGGTCTTTCCAGTGTTGTCAAATGTCGGCATCACCTCGACCCATTTCGTAAAGTAATCGACGGATACAATAATGTATTCATGCCCCCCAGTCGAGTGAGGGTGACATGTCATGAAATCGATGCCCCATTTCGCAAAGGGACCAACGAAGACCACAGGGTGAAGAGGAGCAGGATGTGACAGTATCTTGTTATTATAGGTCTGGCAAGAATGGCATATTTGAACGACAATTATGCAGTCGTTAAATAAAGAAGGCCAAAAATACCCTGCACGTAAGATCTTCTGGGCAGTAGTATACCCAGACATATGACCACCAAAGGCTCCAGAATGGCAGTCATTCAGAGCTCTCTTGGCTTCGTCGAATGCTAGGCAGTGTCGAAAAACAGAGTCAATCCCCCGACGATAAAGAGTATCCCCGAGGATAATATATTGACGGGCTTGGTAGCGTATTCGACATCGGTCAGTACTAGACAACATTGGCCGGAAAGTCTGGGTTTGGAGATATATGATGATATCACCATACCAAAGATCATCAAGGCTTATGAGGAAAAGCGATTCATCGGGCAATGAATCAGCTGCTACATTTTTCGTTTCAGAATAGGGAAAGTCGCATATCAACTCAACAAACACTAAGGACTTCTTGGACTTGGCATGCTTGAATTCCAAGTCAAACTCCTGGAGTATCAGAATCCATTTGGAGTATTTCCCCCCCGACGTGTGAGAATGTGTTACATAGGGTTGTAGTTAGAAATCACTGTAGTTTTGTGCGAGAGGATATAGTGCCAGAAGAGTTGGACGGCTTGGACGGTAGCCAAGGCCAGTTTTTCGACATGTAAATACTTGATTTCAGTAGGCGTTAGACTTCGAATCAAGTAGTAGATAACATGTTCGTCGTTAGCATCATCCTCTTGGACGAGAACCATACCAATGGTGTAATCCAAGGCAACAAGGTAGAGGAAATAATCGCGATTGTAATGGGGGGGAAAGAGAAGTGGAGCACGCGTTAGGGACAATTTCAAAGCTTTGAAAGCAATGTTGGTGATGGTATCCCAAACGAACTATGAATCCTTTTTTAAGAGCTGCGTAAATCCACGAGTTATCTCGGCATAATTTGGGATAAAATGATGAAGAAAGTTTGATTTCCCCTGCAAACTTTGTAATTGGAGAGGTGTAGAAGGAGGAGGGAGATTAAGGATTGCCTCAACCTTTAAAGGATCCACCCGGATCCCTTGACGCGAAACGATAAAACTGAGAAGTCGGTCAGATTCCACGCAGAAAACGCACTTATGAGGATTCAAACGTATACGGTAGAACCGATAGCGGACAAAAATGGCTCGGAGGTGGGTCGGATGATTGACTCGGCGCATTGAGTGAGCAGGTAAACCGTCAAGATATGGTTGGATGATGTGTTTGTTATCATGGAAAGCATAAGACATAGCGCATTGAAAAGTTGTGCCAGCGTTCTTGAGACCAAAAGGGAGTTTCCGATAGGAAAAAGTACCCCAAGGACAAATAAAAGCAGTCTTATGTTGATCCTCGGGAAAAATGTTGATTTGATTATACCCAGAGAAACCATCCATCAGAGATAATATTTCACTTCCAGCACAATCATCGACAATATGATCGACGAAAGGGGTAGGAAAGTTGTCTTTGGGACAAGCTTTGTTGATATCCCTATAATCAACGCATACATGAATTGTGCCTTGTTTCTTGTCGATCGGGACAAGATTGGAGACCCAGTCTGTGAGAGCCACTGGATAAATAAAGCCGACTTTAAGAAGTTTCTCGACTTTGAGTTTAATAGCAACTGCTTTATGTGGGTGAACTGGAAGAAGGCATTGCCGGACGGGTTTAGCGTTGGGGTATGTCCTGATCTCATGTATCACAATCTCAGGGTCGATACCCAACATTTCTTCGTAGCTCTAGGAGAAGATGTAACGAAACTCTTTGAAAAGGGATGTGTAGGTGACGATTTCGTGAGAAGAACACCAAGCTCCGATATGGACATTTTCAACAATTCCAGGTTTGACGGATATGTCGAGGGGAATAGTGGGCTAGATATTGCTTAAGTTATCTTCAGAAAACACATCGTGTGCAGATGCAGGAACGGTTGATATGACGACAACGGTCGATGGGGTCGAGATCCGTTGATAGTTCTCAATGGTATGTTGCGCCAGAAAGAGGATGGAACAATGATGTCCATCGTTCCAAGGGGTGTCTTCCATGACAAACATGATCATCTCGTCTGTGGGAAAAATGACATGGAAAGGATCTGGAGATAACTCACCAAGAGAGTGGGTAGAAGGGCTTTCTGATTGAATGGCTTGATAGGTGGATTCAACCGGACTTAACGACATTTTGTCGCCATAATGAAGATGATCTCCAGGGTCAGGTACTATCCAGGGGTCGTGAGACGCAGGAAGTTCGTGACTCGAGGTGGAGATCATGTTGATTGAAGCGACACACGAGCGTGGAACATTGGGCAGTGGAATGGGGAAAGTACCCATTAACGAAGATTCTTTTAGAAGGCCTACACTGATGTTCTCATAACCCAGTGGGGTTTTAGTGATGAATGGTACGTTTCCAGTATGGGTATCGGAATTAAAGAAGGCTAGTTGGTCGACGGTGACGACCTTTCCCTTATGTGGGAAACGTACCACACGGAAAATAGTCGACACAACTGCGCACATGGAATCGATCCAGCTACGACCAAGTAGAAGATTGTAATCAAGGGGAGTGTCAAAGACTTCCAGTTCGACTTGGATCGTTTTTCCTTCTAACGTGATGGGAAACGAAGGAAGGAAATCGTAGGGCTTAAAACTAGAGCCATTGAAGGCTTTAAGAGTGTTCTGGGATTCGTTCAAAGGGGGAGAGCCAATGGATTTCCAACAAGTAAGAGACATGACACATGTCGAGGCACCCTGATCGATAACGGTTCGACAAATGTTTTTGTCAGAGACAATCACTTGGATCTGGAACGTGAGTTGAGGGGGTAACCTTGGAATGTGATCTTCCAAGTCAAAAACTATTAAATTTGTATCTGTCGGATCGATTCCACCGATAGATTTCAACAGTGCCTTATGCTGCATAGGAAAACTTTGAAGGACTTTGAGGGCTGACATCGCAGAAGGTTCTTGGGCTAGATCTTCAACAATGTTGTAGTTCTGGGCAGCACGAGCATGAGGATTGAAAGACGATTTCCAAATGACGCCCTTTGGGGGGGGTTTAAGAACTGTGTCGAGGCTCAGTCATTCGAGATGAAGAGGATTGTTGGTAGGTGGAGTCATGGATGAGGGTTGTACCAAGGAAGGAGGTAGATCATCAACCTTCTCTTTAGAGGGAGAATAATATTTGGCTCGAGTGGTGAGTGCAACATCGCTCTGCTTTGAATCACCAGTACACATCAATACATAGGATGTAGTAGAAGATGAGGGTTGGTCATGAATGACCAATTGAGCCTGTTGTTGAGATGGGAAGGGTTGTGACAAAACCGCTGGAGCAAGTGGTTTTGGAGCCCCTTGCATGAACTTAGTGACCTCGGCACGTCGTGGACAATCCTTCGTGTAGTGATCATCACCACAGATAAGACAAGGGTATCGAGGTTTGCGCTTATCCCGATCATCAACAGGTGTAGTTTTGGTTCGCTCTACTTGAGAAGTATTTTTGTCCTCCTTATTCTTACCCCTTCCCTTTTTAGATTTGGTTTTACCGGCTGGGGTAGATTGAACTGCATTTACCTCAGAAGTCTTGCCGGTGGGAGGGGAAGGAGATGGAGCATTTTTAACATTAGAAGAAGTAAGTTTGGGGTTTGTTCTTGAGGTGGAATGTGGTTGGGCCTGGAAAATGCCAATCACACCGTCAGCTGCATGCGAAGTAGCTGGAGTAGTTGAAGTGGCGGAAGTGGAAGGACAAAGTAAGTCAGGTGGTAAATCGTAAAGGGTACCCATTTGTGAGTAAACGAGGTCAAGGTATTGAGATCGACTTATGGCCTACTCTTCCGTGACTACTCCACCCATGGCGATGTCACGAACGATGTTGTTCAAAAATGACTTGGTGAACCACTCTGCCAGTAACTGACCGGGGAGTTCGAGTTTAATGAGACATCATTGTCGTCGCCACTCATGAATGTGATCGGATATATGAGTGGCCTTGTTCTGTTTGAAATAACTCAAAATCTCGGTCCCCGTTTCATAATGGATCGGTAACTAGTAGTGTGTGAGGAAATCCATAGCTAGGGTGTTAAAGTCAGTGAAGAAACCTCGTGGTAATTCAATATACCACTTCGCAACAGAACCTGTGAGGGTTCGTTGAAAAAGATGTAAACGAATAGATTCATCCATCAATGAGTTGGATGAACACCAGAGGTGAAAGGAGATGATGTGATTGTTTGGGTCCTCTCCCACTTTTCCATCGAATTTAGGGATGTCCAATGGTAGCTTGGTTGGTATAACAGGCCATTGGGGAGACTGACGAATTGAATCATTTAAAATCCTTGACAAATACGGAAGATCCAAAGTGGACAAAAAGGGTAACTGTCGATTCACCTGTGGATACTGGTGGCTTTGGGGAGGAAGCCCCGTCAGCAAACCAGTAGGACCATAAGCAGTCTGCATTTAATGTGAAGACCTAGGCAGATTCAGTGGTGGTTGCAGAGGATAGTATCTCATGGGATTGTACCCTGGAATAGGGACGTGAGTTTGAGGATTCGAGCCCCAAATAGGATTGAACGTACCGGGATATGGTTGGCCCATACTAGGGGGTATCACAGATGCAGTCGGAAACTGCTACCCCCCAGTCAATTGAGGAGGATGTTGTATCAACTGATTCCAATACTGGGCCAACGACGGAGGTATATTTTTTCCATAAGGTGGGGTCATTCCTCCCATCGAAGGTGGTGTTCCAATTGGGGGTAGCGTTCCAATTGGGGGTTGTGTTCCAATTGGCATTTGCGTTCCAATAGGAATTTTCCCGCTAAGAGGGGGTTGAGTCATACCACCTTGGTGAAATTCTCCACCGACAGGAATCTGGTAAGTTGGTGTGAATGACAGAATAGTTCCACTATGATTAAGACTGCTAGTGGAGGACGAGAGAGGTCCTCCAAAAGGAAATTGAGGGAGTGTAGGAACAAAATCGGGAAGAGAGTGCCCAAAAGAAGAAGGACCACCAAGAGAGTTGGATGGGGTTTGTGTAGGAGTGGGAATGGAAGCATTCAATGCACAGTATCTAGGTGGTAGTGTTGGGGTAACGCTAGGCATTCGCGGTGTGCTAATAGGAGCGATACTAACCGCGCAGTAAACCCGGTATGAACACTCATAGTGTCTGTATGATGGGCCATTTCTATAGGGATGGTCAAGATGTGGTCAGTGCACAGGGCGTCTGTACCTAGAAAGTAATAGTCGATAGTAGACGGTACTGTCTCTGGGCTAGAGATTTCGGAAATCACAGGTGAGATGATTTCAGAAATCACAGGTGATCCTAGACCAAAAAGGTCCCGTCGGAAAATGCCCGTAGACCAAAAAAGATCTTGGCCTTCAATGCCTAGAAAGGGTCCAACCGGTGATCCAAAATAGGTAACAACTAAGTCTCTTAAAGAATTCAGCCGCATAAATGTTCACTCAGAATCAGGGTGAAGTCGAAAGTCCTCTCGAGTATTGGTAATTCAGAAATGTTCTAGAGAGTCAATTCGTTCCACTTGTGGCGTGGTGACGACTGGGACTTCACTTTGGTGAGGAGAGCCCTCGGGTGAACTTGTAGGAAAGGGTTGAGAAACTTCTAGATGCTATGGAGATAAACCCTGCATTCTACGTGAACGTCGTGGAGGAGATATTGTAAACGAGTAACAAACTTACGAAGAAAATCGTATGGTCAACTTTGGTAAACAAACAACACGCGCTAGTAAACAAAATCTAGGAAACAACACCAAGCAAACAAGACCTTCTAATTCTGAAGTTACTAGTTGGTGATGAAATCCAACGTCGCAACAATGAGACGAGAAGGGGCTGGGCTAGGGTGGAAAAGTTATGTTGATGACCTGCTTAACGAACTTACACCCTGGTGCAAGTTCCCGCACATAATCGTGGGTATACCCTCCAAGGAGCTCGAGTGAGTTTGGTCAACGTTCATTCCAGGTACTGTGAAGACTTTCCCCTTCACATTCACCTAGTGTAAGACCCTAGAAAGATAGGCCACTAAGGTTACCACCGACAACAATAAAGCTTGGGGGGACAGTCGATAGTCCGATCCACACGCAAGGGCAGGGTATCTAGCTCGAAATCAACTCAAAAAGATTCCACTCATCATTATGGGTATACCTCCAAGTGATCCCCATAATATATGCAATCTTTACACCGATATCAACAAAATAGGGTGAGTAACTCTGTCACTATCAATGCGACCTCGTGTTTGACCCTTGTGTGAGAAGGGCTTCCCAAGACAAGATGTTGTAAATGGAATTTAACACTCCTTAACACAAGATTCTATTGTGTGTTTTATGCTTTGGTGAGTGTATCTCTCTTCCTATTCCAAAGCACTAGCCTATCTAAATGTTGGTGTGATAGAGCCCTAGAAAAGAGTTACTAGTTAAATTTTACAATTGCGCAGTGTTATTAAAAGTTGTTGTTACTCAAAGGAAACGGAAATGAAACTAATGTTGTATGAGACTCTGACCCAACGATGCATGGATAAGAATGAAATATATCAATTTTCATTCAATGAATCCTATGTATGGGAGGGAAAGAGAATATTTTTTGGATCAACCTTTGAACTACAAGACACAATTTCCTTTAAAATGCAATTGCAACAAATCACTCATCAATAAAAATTCTCTATTGTTTCTTTTTCAATAATTTCAACAATTGATTTTCAATACTTTCGAAGACGAAAATGCTTTTGAAAGAAAAACGTTGTTCACTTTTCAAAAAGGACCTACACCATGATGGTGAGAATGAAGAAAATCAACATCTAATGAATCAACAATAGATAAAAACCCAAACCAATCTTTCAATGGAAACAAAAATAACAAGCAAACCAAACTAGTCTTTTCAATTGCATGGACGAGAATGATCTTTCAAAGAATGAAAAAATGATAAAGACAAAGAAGCTCAACTTTCGACCGATCGTCGGTTCTTAACCAAACAAGCACACTCAGATTCCAAAATCAGAGAGTATATCTTTGCCGAGAAAAGTCAAGAAATGAAAGTCAAGAAAAATGGATAGGAAAATCCTTTGAAATCCTAAGACTGTTCATGCACAAAAACGAAGACAAGAAAAACATCAACCAATGGTCCAAGAAACTCTTTTTAGGCACTTATACTGATCTGGGCAGTTGAAAATGCAAAAATCTCAAATCCAAAACTTTGAAAAAGAGGGTTTGCATGCTGAGAGTATTACACAGTGCGAGAATGGGTTATTCTCGCAGGTGAGCTTTGAGAAGAGTGTGAGAACCTCGCACTGAACCTAAAAGCAGGGTGCGAACTCAATAGATTCTCGTAGGTGACTGTGGAGTGCAGTGCGAGAATGTCTGAAACTAATCAAATTTTTGGAAAAAGACACAAAATTTTAAGAGGCCTTTGGACCCAGAGGGTCTATCAGGGTATCCTGAAGACTCAGAGATTGATATGAATGGAGAAACGTAAGGCAAGAGAAAATGGCCAAGGAAAAAAACAAAAACCACAAAGAAAATGAATTATTTCCCCAGTGGAGTCGCCAATTTTGTTATCGGACTAATCGGTAGGTGCAGACACTAACAGATCTCCCTAGATCCACCTGGATCTAGAACAAAACAGGACATCACATGACTCTTTCCCTAAGTTATGACCATTGAATTAGCTAGTAGGAAGGAACAAGTAACATACCTTTGTATTGCTTCCTAGGGTCTCTGTTGCTCCCGCTTCGCTCTGGCGCTCTCGTGAGGTCAAGACCAAGACAACACAAACCAACCAAAGTGAAGATAGAAAAATATATTCAATTGTCAACTTATGTGTATGATCAAGGAATTACACAATAAAGTGAGAATGACTTTATGGGAAAAGGACATGCCACTGTATCATATTAATTGAAAGTAAAAGATTACAACCTAATCACCTTGATGTCGCAAGATTCCTTTCGGTGGCTCTTGGCTCCAACACACACACTTGCTCAATCTTTGCATGAAGAATATCAAATCCTCTTGATAGACTTGCTAGAGTCTCCAAGCTTCTGTTCAAGCTAAGTCCTTCACACAATTCTTTCACCAATTCTCCAATGAATCTTGCTTAACTTTTTCCATGAGAATTCCATCAATATATAGGAGAGAATGAGATGGTTACTTAGATAAGAATGATCCCACAATATCATGGAATCCAATACAAGGATAACCATTCGAATGCCAACCCATTCTTATAGAAGATTCCCTTCTAGAACCATTGAGAATTCATCTTTTTCCAAGCTTTAGAGCAAGTTCACACCCTAGCTATGTAGCACAGTGCGAGAAGTTCGCACCCTAGCTTAAGGAAGCCTGTGAGAATGGGTCATTCTCGCACCCTGGGATATTAGCAACCTGCGAACTCTCTTCAAAAGTGAGTTTTCTAGGAAGAGATGAATGCCACTTTTGTCAGGAGAAAGTTCTTATGAGGAGCCTGAGTACACCATCAAGATTGACCAAAATCATGGGTAACAACCAACCTGGCCCAAAAATCTGATGCTTTCTCATATTGTCCCATGTAGGGATATTGTCATGTAAAGAAGACCACATGATTTTTTTTTCCTTTTGTGGACATTTTAGTTTCCACAAACCACGCCACCACCAATAGGATTCCCTTTGAAGGATATCAATATTTAACGCAATATATCCTAGTTTTGGGGTGTATACCCCATGAGGGGCCTTTTTCCAAACCAACTCATCTTCATGATCAGTAAGCCTGATATGCCCTACCCGAAGAGCTAAGATGTAGTTTTCCCATAAAAGGGGGAGAGCCAACAGATGCAGAGATTCTCCACCCCTGCTGCCACAGGTTGGTTGTTCCAGGGTCTGTAATTTGATGCAAGAAGAAAATATCCTTTATATGAAGCCGATCAATAAGGTTATGTGGTGATCTATGAGAGTTTCCACTCTGAGGCCAAGGATCTTCCCTTATGCCAACTTGATTCCCTCTACCAACTTTCCAGGCCAAACCGTCACCCACTACCAGGAAGGAAGAAACCATCACTTTCCAAAATATGGAACAATTTGAAAGGGACTTTACAGGCCTCCAGATCCAATCCTCCACAGATTCTAGATGAATGTACTTATGTTCCACCACCAAGGTCCATAGACTAGTGGTCGATAGAAGACACCAACATAATTTAACAACCAAATCTTTTGAGAACAAGAAGATATATTTTAGAGCCCATCCCCCCAAGAATTTGGGTCGAGTGAGGAGATCCCACTTTTTCCAAGGTGAAGTATATTGATATTGAGTCCCAGACCATATGAATAAAAAAAAAATATGCCTGGTTGTCACACACCCACTACGACATAGTAAAATTTTTGTTTTTCCTCAAGGGACAAAACCCTTGAAGTCCTACGGGGGCCTAGTGCAGGCTAGTTCTTCCCTGTTCAACTCCTTGTGATCATGGGTTAGGACCGCAGGCCAAAAAAACCAGGCGCCTTTTCATGTTTCGCAACTCAGCGATACAAGTGAGTCCAATCTTAAAGGTAGAATGGCGAGGGGGCTTCGGAATGAAACCCTAGCTGTAGATCTGGGCGCGCAGATTCTAGCCGTCCAGATCTACCCGCCGCTTAGCGACAAGCACTAGCTCCCTTTCTTTAGTCCCCATCTCGATAGGACCACATACATGGCTAAATGCAAGCGCCTTTCACAACTCGCGACCTCGCGGGTCGTGAGTCCAATACCCTTGAAGTTTCTTCACCAATTGTCGATACCCGAGATTCTGATATGGTGTGGCCCCTCCTTATTAGCACTCTCCACGCATGACCATCATCTAGGGCTAACTACTAGCCTTTCTTGCAACTCGCAAGTTCTCGAGTTGAAAGGTTGAACCTCTGGGCCCTTCTTTTACAAAACCCCGAGACGCGAAAGTTAGAGAAGGTTTGACTCCTTTCGGGCTTCTCGGAACTCGCAACTTCGCGACTTGAGTTGTTGGGCCTTTGTGCTCCTTTCTTACGAGAACCCGAAGTACGAGAAGTAAATAGGATGTTGACTCCCATTTCAAATGACACGTGTCCACAACCTGTCACCACTTCTCCCTTTCTCTAGGCATCTTATCGTCACACCACCTATCAACCACGTGGGTCCCACCAAGTGGATGTGCCACGTGTTGCACAATCTCTCGCAACTTGTAGGCTTGTGACTTCTGTAGTCGAAACTGATTCCCCTCAACCTTCGACACCCCAATATGCGATATGGTGAGGAGGTACTGACTCAATGGTTGCTCCTTCCACTTTGATCAACGACCCAAATCACATCACAATCTCGCGACTCGGGACTTCGTGACTCCAAGAGTTTGGTCTTCCACCTCCAAACTCCCGAACCCCTGATACGCGATGTATCGAGATGTCAGATCCCACAACTGTCCTTCCTCTTTGATCAATAGCCCAGATCACATCGTGATCTCACGACTCAGGACTTCGGGACTCCAAGAGCCTGGTCTTCCACCTCTAAACTCACGAATCCCCGATACGTGATATATCGAGACGTCAGATCCCACGACTGTCCTTCCTCTTTGATCAACGGCCCATATCACATCGCGATCTCGTGACTCGGGACTTCGTGACTCCAAGAGCCTGGTCTTCCACCTCCAAACTCACGAATCCCCGATACCTGATGTATCGAGACATCAGATCCCACCACTGTCCTTCCTCTTTGATCAACGACCCATATCACATCGCGATATTGCGACTTGGGACTTCGTGATTCCAAGAGCCTGGTCTTCCACCTCCAAACTCACGAATCCTCGATACGCGAAATGGTCAGATCTCTGCCACCTATCCTCCAACATGGACGCTCCCAATGTCTTTGAGACTTTCAGGACATAGTCGAGTTCACTCTCCCACCTAAGTAAAGGTTAAGATCAATGCCTTATAGAGCTCCGATGGGTTCCTGGGATCTACGGTCCAGGATCCCATCGCTATTTGCGAAGGCTAAAAGGGCGAGGTGTTAATTCCTATGCTCCTTCTCTAGATCCGTAGGTGTTGACAGTCTTGGGGTATTCCCGAAAGGATTCCGACCGTTCATTTACCAAGCAATAGGGTATTTTATTTCTATATTTGAACTCACTATCCCTTATGAGCTTGAATCACGAGGTTCAAACTCTCGGAGCTTCAGGCTCCCATGACCCCGAGACCTTAGAAAGATACTATTTCTTGCATAAGGGTTCTAGACCCGGATTGCATGAACCCTCAGACAGTTCTCGGGCCATTATCCCTGATATTAATCGAGTCTCTGGTAAGGTTCAGTACGGTTACAAGGTTTAAGGGGTAATTCTCAGAAAATAGTACTCTCAAGGGGCCTTCCCAGAATATTACGAGAAACTAAGCAAATAAGACGATTCTCGGTGGAGTGAACTCATGTCCTAGACTTAATCATTTGTGCAGAAAACAACTATGGCATGTAAGCATACACAGGCATCCATTATATCAAATCAAATGTTAGGTAAACACTTCTATTCAAAACTATTTATAGGCACATAAAAATGATCATGCAATTATGGCATTAACTTCAAATAACACTTATCAGAAATAACACCAGAGGTGATGCAACTGCTGAGAGGGGTGCTCATTTCCACCCAACCGTAGGCTCAGTGATTCCGATGGGATTTACCACTAGCCACCCCTGAGCTGAGACCACGATGCTGCGAGATTGTGTCTTTGTTTGCCAGTGACCGAGAATGAAGGTTAGTCTGCCCCTTCTCTGCTATCACTCACTCTATATTTTCCAGAGTTCTCTTCCTCCCCTCGTGTCTTCCCCCTCTGCGCTTCTTCTTCACGCATTTCCCTCTTGTGAGGTTGTGTGTGGCACGATTTCCCTCGCGGTGGTCAGGCTCGAGGCTCCTACGGATGGTCGGTTTACTTCCCCCATCCCTCATTAATTCCCGAGGATCCATCTACCTACCAACCTAGGAGTAATTTATTTCAGGCCAGCGAGCCGCTCTTGGTTCTCCGGGCCAGTGAATTCCAAATACGATATTGGTTTCAGTGGAATTTAACGCCACCTTTCCAGGTGCCTTCCACCACCTTTCTTCATCCATGGTGGTCTCTTTTTTCAGCATATCCCCTCTCAGCAGTCCTGCAATATATATTCATAGTATTATTCACATTCATCGACCTTTTTCACAAGGTCCATTTACATCACACATTCACATTTTTGAGTTTTCCATAGTTCTTGGCCAGTATAGTTATTTTTACAAACTGGGGGAAACAGGGTGTTACAATTCCCTCCCTCTTAAAGGAAAATCATCCTCGATGTTCTTATCTATCAACGTGACATGCATATACAGAAGTAAAAAAAATCAGATATGCCTGTCTCATGGCATCCTCCATTTCCCATGTAGCCTCATCTGGGCCAAAATGTCTCCACTGCACCTTGACCTGTGCAATGGTTCGGTTTCGAAGCGGGGTTTCCTTTATATCCAGTATGCACTGAGGTTCTGGTATAAATTCTCCCTCCGGTTCCACCTAGATCACAGACCAGTCAATTATATGACTAACATCATGTACATATTTCTTCAATAATGAAACATGGAAAACATTATGTGCTTTTACTGTGGTAGGAAGTGCTAGCCTATAGGCTACAGGTCCCACTCTATCTAGAACCTCAAAGGGTCCACAATACCGAGGTGCCAACTTGGCACAAGCTCCTATTTTTAGAGAACTCTTCCAGGGTCTAACTCTGAGATATGCATGGTCTCCCATTTTGAACTCTCTTGGAGTTCTCTTTTGGTCGGAGTTCAGTTCTGGGCGACCTTCAGGTTTTGTTTTATCTGAGTCACTTGCTGTTCCATTTCTTTCAACATGTCGGGTCCAAAAGAAATCTTGTTTACGGGATTACTCCAACTGACATGAGTGTTGCATGGTCTACCATAGAGGACTTCAAAGGGACTCATCTTTAAGGATGCTTGGTAGTCGTTGGTGTAGGCGAATTCTACCAATGGCAGGTAGTCTTCCCACTTCTTGGGTTGATGCATTACATGCATCCTTAACATGTCTTCTAATATTTGATTAACTCTTTCTGTCTGTCTGTCAGTTTGAGGGTGATAGGCAGTGATAAACAACAACTTGGTCTCTAAACCATCCATCAATGATTTCCAAAATTTGGAAGTAAATTTTGTGTCTATGTTAGACACGATCTCTTTCGGCATACCATGCAGTCTGAATATCTCTTTCATGAATACCTGGGCGATATCGATTTCCTTACAGGTCGACTTGATGGGGATGAAGTGAGAAGACTTGCTCAATTTATCCACCACCACCATAATGGCGTCATTCTGTTTGGTTGAGGTTGGTAATCCAATGATGAAATCCATGGAGATGGTTTCCCATTTCCATTCTGGGATTCATAGAGGTTTTAATAATCCTGTTGGGTGTCGGTGTTCTGCTTTAACCTATTGGCACTCTATGCATTTAGCCAAGTACTCGGCTGTGTATTTCTTCAATCCAGGCCAATAAAATTGTTTCCTGGTTGCAGTGATCATCTTCTGGTATCCTGGATGACCAGTATAAGGTCTTTTATGTAGGTCATCCATAATGAACCTCTTCAAGTCGTCACACACTGGAATAAAAAATCTAATTCTATAAGTGAGCAGACCTCCTTCAGTCATCTGATAGCCTTCATATTTTACTCTGGCAGGTTCTTGTTGTAGGTACATGGTCACGGTCTGGATGAAGGGATCTGTTTCTTGTGCATTTATGATTCTTTCCTTGACATCTATCTCGTAGGTGCTCACCGCTGCCAGGTGAATTGTTTTCATACTTCTGCTAAGGGCATCGACCACCCTGTTTTCCTTTCCTTTAATGTGTTTGATCTCGAAATCAAACTCACTAAGGAGGGCCATCCACCTAGCTTGTCTAGCATTGAGCTTTGGTTGATCAAACATGTATCACAATCCACAATGATCTGTCATAAGTACAAATTTTCTTCCCAGGAGGTAATGCCTCCACATTTTCAAGGCATGCACTATGGCAGCCAACTCTAGATCATGGGTCACATAGTTGACTTCATGCTCGTTCAATTTTCGGGATTCATAGAAGATCACAATTCCTTTCTGCATAAGCACTCCTCCGAGCCCTTCCTTACAGGCATCTGTGCACATGAGGAAGTCATCTTCTGGATCGGTGATCTTCATCACATGCACATGGGTCAGTAGATGTTTCAGGGTTTGAAATCTTTCTTCACACTTCTGTGTCCACAGGAATTTTGTCCCCTTCTTCTGGAGGGAAGTTATTGGACAACCAATCTTGGAGAATCCTTTTATAAATCTCCTATAGTATCCTACTAATCCCAAAAAGGATCTAATGTCCGAAACATCCTTTGGAGTAGGCCATTCCATGATAGACCTGATTTTGTCAGGGTCTACTGCTATTCCTTCTTCGGAGAGAACATGGCCCAAGTAATGTATTTTCTTCTAGAATAATTCACATTTGTTGAATTTGGCATATACATGATGTTATCTTAGCACTTGTAGCACAAGTCTAAGATGCTCTTCACGCTCTTTTCTATTCTTGGAGTAAATTAATATATCGTCAATAAAAACAAGAACAAATTTGTCTAGGAACTTGCTGAGTACATTGTTCATCAAGCACATAAAAGTGGCGGGGGCATTGGTCAACCCAAATGGCACCACCACAAAATCATAGTGACCATACCTCGTTCGGAAGGTAGTTTTATGGATGTCTTCACCCTTGATTCGGACTTGATGGTATCCCGACCTCAAATCAATCTTTGAGAAAATAGACGCACCCCCCAATTGGTCGAACAGGTCATCGATCCTGGGCAAGGGGTACTTGTTCTTTATGGTTACCTTATTGAGTTTTCTATAATCTATACACAGTCTAAGGGTATCGTCCTTATTTTTCACAAATAGGACTAGTGCTCCCCATGGAGACACGCTAGGCCAAATATAGCCCTTATCCATCATTTCTTTTAATTACATCTTGAGTTCAACTAAATCGGGTGTGCTCATCCGGTAGGGTGTCCTAGACACTGGCACCGCTCCTGGTGCAAGTTCTATCGAGAAATCTATGTCCCTTCTCAGAGGTAGACCCGATACCTCTTCCGGAAACACATCTGTGTATTCTCTCAGGATAGGATGATCGTCAGGGCTTGGTTTGTCATCTTCGATTGTTTTCAACACCTATATTGCATATAGGGTACATCCCTTTCGACAATACTTTCTCATTTGCAGAGATGATATTTGTCTCACCGAGATAGGTTTTTGTATCCCTTGAAGGGTTATCCTCTTCCCTTCCTTACTTACACATTCTAAGGTCTTATGGTAACAGTCCAATCTGGCTTTATGGGCAGCTAGCCAATCCATACCAATCAACAGATCATATGATCCTAGGGGTAATATGTTAAGGGTTGCTTGGGTGGGGAATTCACCCAAAATTAATTGGTAGGCTGGTATGACTTCTGCTATCCTCCTTTTGGTGCCAGTGGCTAACTATACCAACCATGGCTTGGTATGTTTTTGTGGCTGTAGTTTACACTTATCAATAGCTTTAGGGGCTATATAACTCAAATTTGAACCAGGGTCAATTAAAATAGACACTAGATGGTTGAAAATCATACCTTCTATTTCCACTACTGAAGCTTGGTGGTTGGCTTAGTTATTACCCAAGGCTGCACAAATTTGTGGCACACTCCTAGCCACATCATTGACGGTAGTAACTTCCTGTATGTTATAAATTCTTCGACTATTATGTTGTCGGTGTGGGCAGTCTCTCTGGATATGTTATTCTTCGCAACCCCAACATTTCAATGGTTCTCTCTTTGGGTTATCAGTCTTCACTGATATTGGTCCAGAAGTTTTATTTCCACTCAAGGAGGGAAAATTCTGCTGGTGCATACTCCGGGATGGAAAGATCATTCTTGCGTTCTTCTTGTAGTTCTTAAATCCTAGGGATTTAATTCTCCTTTTCTAAAATCTTGAACTATTCTTTTGTTTCCATCCTTCGCGAGGTTTTGCTCGATGCCCAAACTGTTCATGACAATAGGTTTCCTTTTGAATAGTGTCTTCTAGAGTCTTTGGCTCATCAAATTCAATTCTATTCTGATAGTCCTTAGGTAGTCCACTAATGAAGCATTGCACCTTTTCCTTTTCCGCCTTGATATAGGGTACATACCTCAACAAATCAAGGAATTTGTTGACATATTCTTCTATAGTAAGTTGTCTCAGTTTGAGTTCATAAAACTCTTTAGTCTTTTCGTCGAAATATTTTTTCGACAGATACTTCTTTTGAAAATATTTCTCAAACCGTTCCCAAGACAGGTCCTCTTCGTGAACCCCTTTCATATTCTTAAGGTCTTCCCACCAAATGGAAGCCTTTCTGTTCAAGTTGAAGGTGGCCACTCGGGCCTTTATATTTTTTGAAAAGTCATGGACTCTGAAATACTTCTTTAGTCCAAGCAGCCAGGCCTCTGCTTCCTCTCCCTTCTTTATTTCACCGTCGAAGGAGGGTGGTTTGGCCTTTATGAATTCTTTGAATTTTCGACCTTTGGAAGACTTTTGCTTCTTCTATTTTCTTCAGGGATAGGGATTAGTTCTGCTGCTAGAAGAGCCCTTTGAATCGCCAACTTCCTTCTCAGAGGAATCACTTGGCACTAGTCCTTTACCTCTAGGGTGGACCTTTTTCGAGGTGCTCCTCTCAATTTGGCCACTGATATGACCATTTTTCTGAGTTTCAGGTTCATGCTGCATTTGTCTTTGTAGATCGGATAAACTCTGCAGTAAAACTGTGTTAATTTATGTTTTATTTTCTTGTTCTTTCATCATCCTTTCATTGTTAGCCTTGCAGCTTTATAATTCGACCATGAGACTCCTCACAGTCTCGGCTAGATCTGGAGGGGTCCCTACTGCCCTCCTTTCGTCAGAATCCTCGTCTCTATTGTGGGAGCCTTCTCCCACTTCTTGGTGAATCACCTTACTATTTGTTGATAATTTATCGCAGTTGATCTTCTGCTTGTGTGCAAAAGGAAAAACAATGGTTGTTAGTCTATATTTACATTCATTTATAACCAGTACACAATTCATATTTTTACATGTACAC
>ML797172.1:106214-127413 GCA_009831015.1 Picea engelmannii | reverse complement strand
CAAAATGTTGAAGATTTTTTTGTTGGAGTTCATCATAAAGAAGTTGTGACCGACTCTGAAGTAGGCTAACTTTATCTTGTGACACTTGAAAACAAGTTAGAACCGATTTAAGAGTTTCTTTGTTGATGGAGTTTGTGTGTTGTCTTTGGAAGTGATTATTAGATTGTTTACTAACTCTAATAATTATAGACTTTAATCCATTTTTAAAGATTGAATGAGGCCTTCTTGTGCAGGAAGGTTCTGATTATAGTTGGATTGAAAAAAAAACCAGTGTTTCTTTCAATTATACCTTATATATGATTCAATCACTCAACCAATTTAATGTAGACTCATTGCAATGACTCAATCAATTCTCGAGTGTCGGATTCAACCGAGAATGCACCCGACATGTACACTTTCAAATTTATTTTGAACATATAAGTAAGCTTACAAAAAAACTATTTGCAAGTTACGATTGATCTTCAAATTTGAATTCTTGAAAATTCTTTGAGTTCATAACATTCTCCTTAGCTTGATTTGTCCATTACTAGTATAATTTAAAACTTTATTACTTGAATTTTTTTTGCAACTGCTTGATTACTTGTGCTTGGATTGCATTAAGTTGTCTTGTACTCCATGCATATTGTGTTTAAATGATAAATTGCAAGTTTTATTATGTCAAAACTAGACATAAAAAAGAGAGCAACACCAATAATCCAAAATATCACGCACAATCATAAATGTACTTAGAGTGTACCTAAGATACCCTTAGTAAAATTTTAGGCAAATCTAGAACGCAGTCACCACCAAAAAATGATTATTTTTATTTGATGTTTTCCCTTACAAAAGATATTGGGTGAACCATCTTTTTTTTTTCAAAATACCTATTTTTCTTCTCCTAAAAAATTATTACAATAAATGTTTCACGCTTTTCCAAAATACCTCTTCTCCTCTCATGGGATTCCTCTCAGGGCATTGTAATAGATGTTCTTCAAGCTCCTTTCACCCAAAAAAAGACTTCAAACTCTAAGCTCTTTTAAACAAAACCAAAAATATTAATGTCAATACCGTACCATACCAATGGAGGAAAATACCAACCCAATGGAAGTGAAACAAACTTGCTTTAACACAAGCTCCCATGTGTTATCACCTGCTAATTTGCATTGTTTTTTCCCAAAGCATCTTGTCCTTGTATTATTTTTCCACTCATATTTTCAAACTTTTTCACCAGCTCCGTGAAGCTCCCATCACCTAAATCCTTCACTCAACTGATCATCCAAAATATTCATGTTCTCCATGAGTAAAAAATTTGGTGAATATCCCAAACCTATTCCTAGTGTTAATGCTTATCTAAATCCCTTAGTTCCATCACTTCATTCATTTTTACCCTTATTTTCCTGTTCGCGTTGAAAATAAAAAATATTCCTTTTATTAAGCACCCTTATCCTATCCACAAAGTCATGTGTTAAGCCTCATATGCCCAAAGTCCTTAGAAAATAGAAAAAGGGTTTATTATTATTAATACAAATATTTTTATATTAAAATATTTATATTAATATTTAATCCAATATTTAATTTATGGAATCACGTCAAATCATGGGCAAAAGTCTCAATTTATAATGTGGAAAAGTCAAAGATTGGATGGAGGGTGCACATACATATCGAGCATAGAATTAATGTAGAGGTTAGTTATGTGAAGGCGGGTCGAGGAATAAACCAGTGGTTTGGTGATTGGACACATGTTTTTACGTGGTGCATATCGGGGGTAAAAGTTGTTTGGATTATGTGCGGCATTTTTCCAGGAGTATGTTTTCAATAATGATTATAGAATTTCCAATAAAGAAATTCTTCCTCACGGTGAAATTGTTTTACAGAGGTAAAATTCACATTTTACAAATTAAAGAGATTAATGTTTATTTCCATGGAAAAGGATTAAATGGGAATATGCACGTGAAAGGAAGACTTGGGTAATTTTTTATCAAAGGTTTTACAGAAGTAAAAGAAGAATATTAAAGATGGTAAACAACACATGGTTTTCAAAACCATGGGAAAGAAACCAGTAAATGGTTTTCACAGTGAAATGGTAAATTGGAAAAAACATGACACAATAAATGTTTTTCACAGTGAAATGGTAACAGTAAATGTTTTTTATAGTAAAAGGGTAAATGGAGAAAACAAGACATGGTTTTCAAAACCACGAGAATAAAGCAAATAAATAGTTTTAAAAACCACGGGCGTGAATTAAATTATGGAAATTTAATTCTACAGGATAGAAAAATATTTGGGAATTATTTTTATTTCAAATATATTATTCCTAAATATTTAATGAGAATATGGATAAATGGAATTAAATTTGAAAGAGTATAAGTGACATTTCAAAGAGAACGTGGCAGAGGAAAGAGTTGGAGTGTCAGAGGAATCTGCAGGGATCATGAAACATTTTTATGAAAACTGTCATTTGTAATCATTGTAACCAGTTTTGGAAGCTGAAATGTTTCATTTCAGTTGTTGTAATTGGTTGCACACTGAAGGAGCTCGAATTGTATAAGTGTTAGAGGTTCCAAATTAATTAGTGTTCGCGGGAGTGCAAGGGCACCTTATTGTTGGTTCTAAACTCTATTGTAAATTTCTGGAGCTGAATTGAATATATATGCAGAAGCTTTTGAAATATCTATGAGAAGATTTTAATGGTGGTGATATGAGCTTTGTCTCCCTTCATTGTATGTATTTCCTGTGTTCTTTATTCCATTTTCGTTTTCTTTTGTTTAAATTGGAGAGTTAAAGGCCCAGAATTAATCTTGTGATGCTCTTGGCTTAAGAAATTTAAACTGTGTAATTTTCTTCTTAACGAATTCATAATTCATTTCAGTAATGCTTCAATGCGGTTATTTGTTTTCTCTATCTTCCTACACTCTACTTAAATTCAAATATAACTTAGATTCATCGCCTCATTTAGCCTTTATCCTTTGGATATTTCTCCCAGCTGATCATTTTTTTCATTCACTTTCAAAATTTTGACTCCGTAGCCCTGAGTGTTCCTCCCCTTCATTGCCAACAACTTTATTAAAAAAACTCAAAACAAACCAAATCTAGCCACCGATTTCCAAAGAAATATCAAGTGATATAAGAGATCCCTCTCTGAGTTGAGCAGGCTAGTGCCTCAGCTCTAAATCTGGTTGAAACAGTTACCTTTGTCATTTGTATATCAGTTGGACACAATTTATAGAGTGCTAACACCATGGAAGAAATAACTCTTACAATCTTCCATTAATATTTACTTACTATTGTAAACTTATGGCATGCTTCATTATGGACATGATAGACTTGAATCAATTCTCAAATGTGGGATACATGACATTAAAAAAATGCCTCTTTTTTGTTGTGCATGGGATACTCATTATCTCTCCTCCAGTTGTGTATTCTTGTGCATGTGTTTCTTGTTTCTAGAATATGGTATTTATTGATTTAGATCACCTTGAATGAAGGGATATCATTGGTTTAAATATATAGAAATGATCACGATGATTCACATTAGGGTTCCAATTTTTTGGTGTGTTTGTTGTCTATAGATCATCAATGCTTCATATTGTGTACAAGTCATTGGTGCAAATAATTGAGGAGGAAAATTCATTAGATGAAGATCATAGAGTATTGAACAGATTGATGAATAAAGTGGTGGTACATATTTGTTTTGCTCACCTGAGTTTTATAGTGCTTATTTAGATATTTTCGGCTAATATTTATGAACTCTAGAGCGATTTTTGGTGTCAATAATAACCATAGAATATAAAAAAATTACTTACATAGCATTAGAAAGTACACATAACATCATATTCCTATGGAGGCTGGCATATTTGAGAGGCATAAATACAAAACAAATTGAACATTGATGGTGTAGTAGATCCACAAAACTAGGGTCAATAGACTTCGTGTGAAACATGAGTCATTTAGGCTCATGTGCATAGATCCACCAATTTCACAATCTATCTAAATACACCAAGATCAAAGTAATCCACTATGAGGAAACAATAAATATGATACTACTCCAATGAGCTCACTAGGGAGAGAAGAGGTGCATTTACCTACATGATTTTCAACACCAAAATCGCTAGAGAATTATTTGGTACTAAGCATGTGATCTATATTTCACTATCGATTGATTAACATCCAAGTATTCTCACAGAAATCAAATAAAATTCCATCATATATTCCTCTGACAACTTCTCTGGGCACTAAACTGTGGAGGTCTTTATCCAAAGAGTAAAACAAAAATCACTCTAACTTCTCTGTAATTCATCTAAAAGGATAAAATGTATATCTATTATGCTCATACAAATGTTGTTCAACATAAAAAATGGGCAGTATTCCATGATCTTTAGGAATGGAGTCTCCTCTTCAACATATCGATGCTCTTCCTTCATCAATTTTCAAATTGTAAACCTTTCATGGAAAACTAACATGAATTCAGCATGTCCTTTAAGACCAAAGGATCTTTGATACCATGTTAAGAAATATAACACAAGATAGGACAAGAGACACAAGAACTTGGTGTAAAAGGCCTCAAGTTGTATTCTACTATATCAATATTCCTTCCAATGGTACTATTTTATAATTCATGAATTAAAGAACCTCACAAAATAAATTTACTCTCACATCGAAACCTCATCAAGAGCTTAGGAGGAGGAAAAATAGGATCTAATATAAACTTAGGATAAAAACTATATCACATAATGTGAAAGATAGAAAGGTGGTCTAAGGCTTCATGATTGTATAGGAGTCACAAGATAACGTAAAATGCTTAAAGAAAAATGGGAAAATAACACTAAAGTAAGAAATAAGGTAAACAAAAACATGTTTGAAACTTTAAATGGGTCAAACTATGAAGATTTTCTAGAATTTTTGGTAGACCCTCGTTTGAGGTAAATTTCCAGTGCTTTGTGAAAAGAAGACAGGATTGTGAAAAATATGTCATTGAGCTGTTAGGACCTTTATTGAACACTTAAATAAAATATCAATCGAGAGTATATCCAAAATCCAATAGACCCTTGATTTAGGTCCTAGTGAAGTTTAATTAAACCCTCATTAGAGGTCCTAAAATTTTATATAAACTCACATAGGTTGTGGATAGTCTTATTTCTCTTCTCTATGATCAAACATGCCAAAACATTAATCTAGCATCCATACACAAGTAGTCCTACTGTGACTAAACTGACGCATTAGCACCTCCATGTTTTCTATGGGCAGAGGTAGTCACTTTATTTATTTTTAAACAAATTATAAAATAGACATATTTTTTTATATCAATTGAAAACATTTGTGGTCCTACTTTTATTTCCAAATGTGTATTTGGAAGCAACAATGCTATTCGATTTTTTTATCTCTCCAATATTGATGAAAGGATTGAAAATCGTTTTTTGATACATGGCTACAAATAAAATTGACAGCATAAATGATGTTAGTTTTTTTCTAGTTTGTTTAGTTTAAAATTATCATCTAGCATTGTTTACACTAGTAGTTTTATTTGTAGAGTTTAAACCATTACATATTATTTATACAAGAGAAAGAAAAAAATAGAAATCAAACATAGTACTTTGAAATTTACCATGGAAACCCTTAATCGGGAAAACTAACAAATGTTTAGAGCTGCACTCTAAATATCATTGTATTAACTTCACCATTACAATAAAATATACATAGGATCCCAAAACAACCCAAACCCTAATATGTTGACTTGAATTATATTCCTCGACCGGAATTACATTACAATGGGTCAAAAAAACCAAAAATAGGCCAAAAATAGACAAAAAAAACCTTAATTTTTTTTCTTAAGGGTTTCACCCCGTCCTTTCCATGCCCATTGCAACATAAAAATGCATGGAACTAATCGTGAAAATAATATGAAACATAACCAACATTCTCACGCTTATTGTTTCCTTTGCATGGAGGAGGCCCAAGGATTACATGATCAACAATTCAGGGAAATAATGTCCATTGCTTCTCTACACCAAGATAAATTCTTAGTGCTTACAGACTTTGTCAATGAATCTACAACATTCTTCAAAGTGTCCACCTTCACCAACAAAACCTTCTTGTCTTCAACCATCTCTCTCACAAAGTGGTATTGAACATAAATATGGTTTGTCTTAGAATGATAAGTTGGGTTATTTACTAGAAATATTGCAATCTAACTATCACAATCTAACCTTACAACTTACTCTACAAATTCTTTATCAAATTTGGAAGATACTTCTTTGAATACTGGGGTCATTTATGAAATTTGAAAGATACTAATTTGAAGGCCATCTTTGGTTTCTTTTGTCCAAACAACTTTTTTGGTATGAGAATTCTCACCATATGGAGATTTCCCATCTTCATATAGAAAAGAATAATGATGGTGCACGGATTGGAACTGGTAACCAAACCGAATTTCAATGGAATGAATCATGAGGAATAATATATGAATAATCAATTATAACAAGTGTTTGATTTCATTTGATTGCTTTCAACCTTGTTGGTTGGCGAGAAATTTGAATGACCAGTGGTTTGGTTCATAAAGAGTGCAGTCCATCCATATATTAGGTAGGTGACATTGTTGATCTATAAACTTCCTTGGATATTCCACTAGAAAACTTATCACAACAGATCTAACAAAATATTGAAATATTTACTATGAAGCTTAATTTCCTTTAATTTTAGATTCTTTAATTCCTAGTTTTCTGCTTAAAATGTTTGAAATATCTAAAATTAAAAAAATAGAAAAAAAAAAATACTCACATGCCATCCACAAATAAACAAAAGATATTACCTAGTGAACCTAATATGAGAGAAAACCCAACTAGAAGGTGAGGCATCTCTGCTCTCTTTTCTTCAAATGAAAGTACAAATAAAGAGGCACTCTTTGTGGAGTTTTCTTTGACATTGTGTCCTATATGGATGCTATAGAGTCTATCCTTCAGTATTATTCTCTCAAAATACCAATCCTAGGTGATTTTCTCAACTATGGAACAAATACAATGCTAAATACTAGAACCCCTTCTCCTCCTAGCAACTCGATATTTAACATAGCCTGATTTCCATCTAGGGGTAGGGTTTTGACTTCCTCAACTCTTAGTTAATGATAATTCTCAGACATTGCATTCACCCATACCATGGTGATCAATAAGGTAGGTCAACTTGCAAGATGCATAACGTTTCTATATGAGCCCCAATTCAGGCATGATTGATCCAGGTGGATATTGGTGACCATCCACCTATTCCAACTACCTCTTCTTATCAGTTTTTAGTTCAACATGTTCTTCTATACTTCTTTGTAATTGTGGGTTCTACACTTTCGGGGTTGTCTAAAGTCCTACACATCTTCCAAGTGGATATTGGTGGCCTCCCACCTAATCCAACTGGATTATTTTGTATGTTTTCATGTTGACACATCTTGTTGTACTTTCAGGGTCATTTTGGGGCCATAAACAGTGTTATTTTGGCATGCCACAGTAAAAATGTAGACATAGTCAGAGTTTGACGACATAATGCATATTTATCTAACATACCTTTCCAACAGGCTATCACGCACCTAAAATGGAGATCGTATGCAAAAGTTATGACCTCAGGAAGTTAATGTACTAACTTACCTAAACGGGCCCACATGAATTTTGGTGTTTCATCTCCCAGGGTTAGGTTTTTGGATGTATAGGGTTTTGGCATTCATATTTTTCATAAAAATGCCTTCAGATCCTCATTGTAATCATCTTTTGGCGAATGAATGTATCCATCACATCTCTTCTTAGAGATAAAGTTGCCACCATTCTAGTGAGTCTTTCACTTTGTAATTTTACAGTCTCTTTACAATTATTTCATTAATAGAAATCAAGTGTTATTGTATTTCTTCGTTTTTGTTAGTTTTCATGATTATTTCATTGTAATTTCTCCACATACATTTTATTTCAAAAATAATATGGATTAGTGGTATCGAAGCAGGCTGCTCTTGATCATTTTTTAGCGCATGCCCCCAACGAGGTCTGAGTATAGCCAGTTGGGTCTCGAGCTTGTCTCTCTTGAGGACAATCACTCACGCACACTAAAGAAAACCTTGATGGTGGCAGAAAAGAAAAATGGCAGAGCAAAAGATTCTATTAACCTGTTGCTTGAGAAACCTCTCGCACGACAGTGGGACAAAATGATGGAGAATTTTTCACAAATCCTTCAACGTCTGTCGATAGAAACAGACACATCTTCATCAAGCAACCACTTTGGAGGAACCTCTCCCTTCAAGGTACAACTTAATTTTGATATTCCCATCTTTGAAGGTCAGATAGATGCATATGCCCTAGAATAATGGTTAAATCTATTAGAAGGTTATTTATCTATTCAAAATTTTTCCGACAGGGAAAAGATCACCTTCGCACTCCTCAAGGATCTCCCCTATGTCAAACATTGGTGGGAAACTTACTGGGAGAAAAGTTCCACAGAGGAATATGGAATATATGGGGTTGAGCCCACTTGGGATTTTTTTGTGGATGTAGTCAAAGAATAGTACTATAATGTCGATAACTATGAAGACCAGTACATGAGATGGACTACACTACAAAAATAGAAGAGCCAAACAGTTATGGAGTTCACAAATACCTTCCATACCTTGTCACCAAGTTGGGTATCAATGACTCTGAGTGACATTTGGTTCTAAAATACCACGGGGCTCTGCATAGCTACATCCAAACCAAAGAGAATTTCCTAAGAATCTCATAATTGAGATCTACCTATCGATATTCTATCAAAACCAAGCAAAAATTTAGGCACCAGAATAAATGGGAATTTAGGTTTGCAAATATGCAACAACCAAAGCATGGTAGAGAGGGCCCTAACCAACAACCTCTATAAAACCAGTCCAAGACACATGATGGGAAGGGTAAAGGAAAGACAAAGAATGACACTTGGAAGTGGTGTGACTTCCACAAAATCCCCTAACACAACACCAATGAATGTCGCTCAAAACATTCATTGGTGGCTGAGGTCAAAGACACGAAGTTGAACCTTGATTTGGAATCTGATCCAGAAAATATTGAAAACACACAGCTCATCGATGCAGACCCCACTGCTACTGTCATGACCACAACAATTAAACCAAAATAACCAGTAGATCCTGAAGAGGGGGAACGCCTCTTCAATTCACATATGTGTGTGAAGGGGACCTCGTTGCATTTCATTGTTGATAATGACAGCCATAAGAACCTCATCTCATCTAAGGTTGTTAAACAGTTGGGGTTGTCGACAACACCACACTTGTATCCATACAACATCGAGTGGCTTCACTAGGGACAAGATCTTTGTGTCAACCAACAGTTCCACCTGTCCTATGGCATCCAACCCTTCAAGGATGAGGTAGTGTGTTATGTTTCCCCTCTTGATGTATGTGATGTTGTTTTGGGCCAAACATATATGTGGAAACGTCATGTTGTCTATGAGTCTAGACCCCGTAGTATCAATATTAATATGGGAGGTCAACTCTATAGGATACCATAGGTAGTTTTGACTACTGCTCCATGAAAACAATGTTGCAAGGTAATCTCTCATACTGCAAAATTCATCCTCTTCATAGTCTATTCAAAGGATGCACAAAAGAACACTACAACAATTGCAGCCTCAACACCTTCTATCCAACAAAAACAGATTGTCAAAGAGAAATAAGATATTGTTTCTTCACCTACAATGGTTCCTACTCAATTCCCCATCAAACCCAGAGACAACAGGTTGGTGGAACAGATCCAAACCCTCCAACAATAGGTTTGTTACAATTTGCCACAAGTCAAGAAGCACAACTTCTCCAACAAGGAACACAACTCACCAAGATTCAGATTCCCAAAATGATTTCCCCTCTTCCCTGGGAACTCAACACAATGGAGACCATTGCTTCATAAGGGGGGAGTATTGATCCAGGTGGATATTGCTAACCACCAGCCTATTCCAACTAGCTCCTCTTGTCATTTTTTAGTTCAACACATTCTTATGTACTTCTTTGTAATTGTGGGTTCTACAATTCTGGGGTTGTCTGAAGCCCTACACATCTTCGAGGTGGATACTAGTGGCCTCCCACCTAATCCAACTGGCTTATTTTGTATGTTTTCATGTCAACACATCTTGATGTACTTCTAGGGCCGTTTTGGGGCCCTAAAAAATGTTATTTTGGCATGCCATAGTCAAATTGTAGACAGAGATAGGTTTTGATGGCATAATGCGTAGTTCTCTAAAATAAATTTCCAATGGTCTATCACGTGCCTAAAAAAGAGATCGTATGCAAAATTTACGACCCCGACAAGTTAATGTACTAACTTACCCAAATGGGGACCACATAACTTTTGGCGTTTCATCTCCTAGGGTTAGGTTTTGGATGTCTAGGGTTTTGGCATTCATGTTTATCATAAAAAGGCCTTAAGATCCTCATGGTAATAATCTTCTGGCGAATGAGTGTAGCTGTCACATCTCTTCTCAGAGATAAATCTGCCACCATTCTAACGAGTCTTGCACTTTGTATTTTTACAGTCTCTTTACAATTCTTTCATTAATAGAAATAAAGTATTGTTGTATTTCTCTGTTTCTGGAAATTTTCATGAGTATTTCATTGTAATTTCTCTTCTTACATTTCATTCCGAAAATAATCTGGATCAATGATTTGCACCATCAAAAAGGTATTTGAGTGTAGAACCTTGGTAAGGGTGTGTACACAAGTTCCAAACACAAGAGCCCCCAAAAATGTCATTTAATGCCTCAAAATGGATTTGTAAGGTTTTGGAACCCAATTTTCCAAATTGGGACTTGACATTAAAATGGCCTTGCAAGTTGATTCCTTCTATTTTTCCACTCTAAAAGCATCGATATAGATGAAAAATAATATAATGATCTAATTCATATCATACCTCCACATTTATGGAGGATTTTTGTCCCCAAAATCTTTACTAAATTAGGTGAGGAACATTTTCCTCTACCTTCTCCATCAAGTACAATTTTTCTTTTCCTGGAAGTTGTACTTTCAACCCAATCTTCCAAGGTCATGATACCCCTATATTGTAGTTTTTGACTTATTCTGCAAAACTGTGTCTTCTACCAACGCTTCCTAATAATCTAGTGCTAAGTCCTCTATGGTAGGTAGGATCTGCTCCTCTTCCTAATCCAACATGGAAGGCTCATAGAGTTTTATATTCTCCACATTCACTACTGAGTAAATGGACATGTATGAGGGTCGATTGAGTCTGTAGGAATTATCTTCCACTCTCTCCAATATCTCGAAAGGGCCATGTACCAAAAATCCTTCATCTTATTACCAAGACCCTGTAGTCTTTCCTTGTTTAGTTGTAACCAAACCCTGTCTCCCACTTTGAATGACTTCTGAGTTCTATTTTGATCATTTTGACATTATACTTTTCTTGTGACTTCTTCATCATATCCTATACTTGTAAATGGATCTTCCTAATATTCTCAAAAAATTTCTCTACTCTCATTGCATATCATGTGAGGTCCTCCTCACTACTCTTTGTTGTCCATATACACCATCTAAGGGTGAAGGTGGAAAATATCTATAGCAAGTTTCAAAAGGTGACTTACTAGTAGAAGTGTGGACTTATCTGTTAGAGGAGTGTTGTATATAGATAATATTTTCATCCCAAGACTTCATATGCTTCTAATTGCAACCCCTCAAAACATGCACCAAAGTATTGTTGACTCATTTTTTCTGCCCATCTATCTGTAGATGGAATGTTGTAGATATATTGAACTTAGTTTCCATCTTCTCCCACAATGTAGTACAAAATTTACTGAGAAATAGGGTATCTTTGTCTGAGATGATGTTCCTTGGTATCCCAAATTACACCTAGACCTATTCAAAGAGCATGTTTTTTTCTTCTTGTTCTTTGATGGTATTTTTACAAGAAATGAGAATGCACATCTTGTTGAACCTCATGTCAAACCTGTCAACTACCACAAATAGATAGTCATGTCCCTTCCTAGTTGTTGGTAAGCCTCCCATGAAATCCATGAAAATGATTTCCCAAGGTCGAGTGGGTATAGGTAAGGGATGGTATAGAAATTTCTCCCTGTTACCGGGATTTCTTGTACAAACAAATATACATCCTGTAATATAGCGTGCTATATCTTCTTTCATTCTAGGCTAGTATACATACCTCTATAAGTTGGAAACTGTCTTCCCAATGCAAAATGTCCTACAAAATTGGTGGTGTGAACCTCTCTGATAAGCTACAATCACTCAAATTTAGGGATAGAGAGCTTCTTGAGCTTGTAAAGTAACCCATTCTAGAAATAATAGTCAACCTTTCCATGAACTTATTCTATATGAATTTGTTCTTGTAGCTGCTAAAACACCTCCTTGGATTTCACATATTTTGTGTATGGCTCTTTGTATGCATCATGGGTAAAAGGATCCATGTGCATTAAATTTCCCAAAGTTGTAATCTTGGATGTGGGTGGCCTTGAAATCATGTCTTCCAACCTATTTGTGCTACCCTTATTATGCTTGATGAAAAGATGAATTTGTTGTAAAAACCCCATCCACTTGTAAAGTATGGTTTTGTGTAGCTTACTTTGGGCCTGCAAATATTGTAGCAACCGATGATGTATGTGGATGATGGTCTCATTTCCTATAATATAGTATTTCCAAATCTTAACAGCTTGAACCAATCATAGGTAGAGTAGTTGAGAACTTTCCCATGAAATATTTCAGAATGATAGCATACAGGTTTTCCTCCTTGCATCGAAATTGCTCCCCTAACATACCCACTTGCATATGTCTCCACTTCAAAGGGATTTTACAAGTTTGGTAATGTGAGAAATAGTTCTTGACTAATATTTCTTTCTAGATCATCGAAATCCTTCTGTTTATTCTCCCCCCAATGGAAACTCTTACCACGTGTTATGACATGCAGTGGTGCAACTTTATCCAGGTGGATATTGGTGGCCACCCACCTATTCCAACTGGCTCCTTGTGTCCGTTTTTTATTCAACATGTCTTTATGTACTTCTTTATAATTGTGAGTTCTACACTTATGGGGTTGTCTGAGTCCTCCCACATTATCCAGGTGGATACGAGTGGCCTATCGCCTAATCCAATTGGCTTATTTTTTATGTTTTCATGTCAGCACATCTTGTTGTACTTCCAGGGATGTTTTGGGGCCCTAAACGTTGTTTTCTTGACTCTCCATAGTCATATTGTCGACGGAGTCATAGTCTAATGGAGGAATGTGTATCTCTCTGAAATACCTTTCCAACGGGCTATCACACGCCTAAAACGAAGGTCATATGCAAAAGTTATGACCCTATGAAGTTGGGGTACCAAATTACACCAACTTACCCATAGGGTCCACATGACTTTTGGCATTTCACCTTCTAGGGTTAGGTTTTTGGATGTATGGGGTTTTGGAATTCATGAGTAATATGAAAAGGGCCTCTGGAGCATCATTGTAATTGATTCTTCTCAGACAGATGCATGTAGCAGCCACATCTCTTCTCAGATATAGCTACCACCATTCAAGTAAGTTTCAATTCTGCAGTTTTATAGTTCCAACCTATTTCATTATTTAATAGAAGATATTGTCCACTGGATATTTTTGTTATTATTCCTATCTCTATGTTTATTGTATTCAGTCTATTAATCAGTTTGTTCCTCTCCTGAATACAGATCAGTGGTATCAGAGCGATCTTCTCTTCATTTATTTTTCTTCGTGTATGCCCCCGACAAGGGATGGGTACCAGAAGTTGGGACTCAAACCAATCGATCCATTACTAGATCGGTCGCGTCGAGCCCAAAAACAACCCATGGGAGACAAAAATAAAGATGATGGAGGAGGAGGCCCTATCTAAATGTTTCTTGAGAAATCCCTCATGCAACAAAGGAATAAAATGATGGACAACTTCATGTAGATCCCTCACCGGTTTCCCATGGGAGAAGCATATTCATCAGGCGGCCATGCAACCCCCTTCAAGGTACAAGTAAATTTTGATATTCCATTATTTGAAGGACTGATAGATGTGGATGTTGTAGATAAATGGTTGAATATGATCGAAGGATATTTTTTGGTCCACAATTTTTTCGATCGGGAAAAGATCACTTTTTCACTCCTCAAGGCCATTCCCCATGTTAAAGACTGGTGGGATACTTTCTCTAATCAAAGGGCCATGGAGGAATCTACAATTTTTTTGGTGGCCCCTACATGGGATTCCTTCCAGGATGCCATTAAAGAACAATACTACCCTTTTGGAAGCTATGAGGACCAGTACACCAGATAGACCACCCTACTTCAAGAAAGGGACCAGACAGTACCAGACTTCACCAATAATTTCCATCCCCTACACACCAAATTCGGTATCAAATATTTTGAGCGTCATTTGGTGCTTAAATATCGTGGCTATTTGCATAGATACATTCAAACATAAATGGATTTCCTGGACATCGCCTCATTAGGCACAACTTATAGATACGTTGTCAAGATAGAGAAGAAAATTAAGGAGAAACAACAAGAGTTTGGATCTACAAATCCATCATAGCTAAAGCAGGGAGAAGGAAACCCCAACCCACACAGTAGGGGACCGAGTCGAGATGGTCTCCCTCAGGACAATCCATCCAAGCTGCAACACAAGAAGGGAAACGAGAAGACAAAGAAGGACATGGGAAAATGGTGTGAGTACCATAAAATTCCTTGGCACAACATCGATGAATGCCGCTCCAAGAAGCCCCTCGTGGCCAAGCTTAGGCCTTTCGAGTCAAAGGCTTATTATGATTATGAGTCAAATCTGGAAGGAGGGAAGCAGATTATCGATGTTGAACCCAGTGCCACGATCGCTACCACCAAATTCTGGCCAAGCGAACTAGAAGAACTAGAGGAAAGGGAATGCCTCTTTCACTCATAGATGTGGGTCAAGGGGGCTCTAATTCATTTCATTGTTGAAAACATTAGTAAGAAGAACTTGATTTCAGTAGAGGTTGTCAAGCGGCTAAACTTGCCAATAACACTGCACCCATAGCCATACACCATCGACTGACTTCATCAAGGAAGAGATCTTAGTGTCAACCAATAGTGTCATCTTCCCTACGACATCATTCCTTTCAAATATGAGGTACTGTGTGATATTTCTCCCCTTGAAATTTGTGATGTTCTTTTAGGAAAACCATATTTGTGGAAGAGTCATGATGTGTATGAATCTATACCTCGTAGTGTTATTATTACTTTGGGTAGACAATTGTACAGGATCCCAGAGGTGGCACCTCCTACTGCTATTTCTTTAATCTCTTCTAAGCAATGTCATAAGGTCATTTCACAGACCAGGAAGTTCGTATTCTTTGTGATATGTTCTCACAGTAAGCAGACGGTCACCTCCACATCCATGGCCTCTACAAAATGCCTCTCTTTGCAGCAGAAGAAAGTGGATGAGATCATGGAATAATACAGAGAAATCCTCGTCTTACCTGTAGGGGTACCGACACACTTCCAAGTCAAGCATACAATTGATCTAACCCCTGATGCACCTCTACCTAATGGACCAATATATAGGTGCTTGCTGATGGAGAATGAAGAAATCAAGTGTCAGATCCAAGAGCTTCTTCAAAAGGGGCACATTAGACCCAACTCCTCCCCTTGTGGAAGCCCGATTGTACTGGTGCAGAAGATGGATGGGACTTGGTGACTCTACATTGATTACAAAGTCTTAAACAAAATAACGGTCAGTAACTGCTAGATTGACTTGAAGTCTAGCTACCACTAGGTTCCCATCGAACCAACTGATGTCTAGAAGACAACCTTAAAGTCTAAAGAAGGTCTCTACAAATGGCCAGTCATGTCGTTTGGCTTAAAAAATGCACCAGCCACTTTCATACAGTTGAGGGATGATGAGTTGAGACCCTTCACCAACTCCTTTGTGGTAGTTTATTTGTATGACATCCTCATCTTCAACATAATGTGGGAGGAGCACATGCAGAATATGCAACAGGTTTTGAGCACTCTGCAGCAACACAAGCTTTATGCCAACTTAGAAAAATGCTCTTTTGTCATGAACATGGTCCAATACCTGGGCTACATTGTTGATGAGCATGGGGTACATGTTGATCTAGCTAAGAGCCAAGTAATCCATGACTGGCCAGCCCTGACCACACTGACCAAGCTTTAGATCTTCTTGGGACTCACCATTTTTGACCAATGGCTCGTGTTGGGATTCTCCCATATTGCGTGGGCCCTTAGCCAGGTGACCAAGGGCGGTGGTAGGGCCAATTTCGTATGGGGTAAGGAGTAGTAATGAGCATTTGAAGATCTGAAGCATTGTTTGTGCTCAGTTCCAGTACTCGCCTTGACCAATCTGCAACAACCACTCGAGATTGAGACTGATGCATGTTGGTCACTATAATTGCTTATTTAACTAAACAATCAAGTGCTACATAAATTGTCAACCTAGGGAAGTCTATTTATTTCAAAGGTAATCACACACTGTATATGCTCAATCTCAAAAGAAATCTAGAGTTGTAGTAAAAATACATTAATCACACCTTGCCTTGACAAACTGAAGTTCTACTTTGAATTATAGGAAAGAAACCTACCTATTGTAGAGTTCAAAGTTTAAAGAAATAATTGTCTGAAGAATCCTGGATTACATTAAGAAATAACAACCTAGGAAAGAAATATTTCAAGATACTGCAAAAGGAAATACAAGCTATTCTGTAATAGAGAACAAGACCCTATTCCCCAAGCAGGAATCTTCAGCACCTGTTTCCAATCATCACACTTTCATGAATGCATTACTAATCGAAATGATTAACACACACTGAAGGATAACTATCTCTTAACAGAGAATAGGACCTTATTCCCCAAGCATGAATCTTCAGCACCTGTCCCTGATTATCACACTTTCATAAATTCACCAAACATGATTGCTAACTAGAATGATTAATAGTTACCCAAGCATGAATTATATGAAAACAATGTAACAATCAGTAAAGCAGAGTTTCAACAAAAAAAAGTTCATTAAAGTAGTGTTTCAGCAAAACGGAATTTAATCAAGGCATGAACAGAAATAACACTAACACACTACAATGTTAATGGGTGAATCTTGTGAATAAGGTGGGCCCTCCCTTCTCACAAGATTCCCCTGAAATGAAAGGAACTAGAAAGAAATGCTTAGAACAATCTTTTATTCATCTGTCAACTGTATCATGTTACAATATCGGAAGTAAACACGTCCTTCTCTGTAATTCCTTTCTTAGCCAAAAAGTAGTCCTCTCCAATGATGATTTCCCCTTATTTAAAGAGGAGAATCCTCTCGATACAATTTGATCATCAAATTACATGTGCACATCTGAATCCTATTCTTAGTTAGATCTAATCTCTATACTGGAATAGGATATCCTGGTCTCCCGTAACAGAATGCTATTACAATAGTTGAAAAGGTGCTGAGTGAGGTGTTGTTGTTGTGGCTGGAGTAATAGATTCTTTATTTATCTTCTTGTTACTGTTATTGTATGTTGTTTTAGCATCGCAAATCGCGGGTTGTTTCAGCAATGGGATTTTCGTTCTGACTGTTTCAACAACGTGGTCTCGTGCAACATCGATGGTTCATTCTGGCTCAAGGTGCGGCTATTGTGGTCAGTGTAACAACTTCTTTGTGTGAATTGTTGTTTCAGCATCGTAGACCACGGAGAGTGTAACAACTTCTTATTGTGTGAGTTGTTATTTCAGCATCGTAGACCACGAAGAGTGTAACAACTTCTTCTTGTGTGAGTTGTTGTTTCAGCATCGTAGACCATAGACTATTTCAGCCACAGGTTTTACGTGCTTTTGACTGTTTCAGCAACGGGCCTTTAGAAAACAATGATGATCTGCAATTCGAACTATTTCAACACTTATATATTTATGATCAATGTTTAAGTACGAGAGTAATGTAAAATTATATGCAAAACAAATTAAACATATAGTAAAGAGAAGAGACGTTATATACCTTTGGAAAGATAGGGTAAGGTGATAATGTAAGTGGAAAAAGGATGTAATGGTAGCAAAAAGTGTGAACAAAAAGGTACATTATAGGGTCCTAACATCCCCCCCCAACTTAAAAGGTTTCATTTCCTTAGGCAACTTCAATCTGAATCAGAATCTGAATATTGACTCTGAGCGTGCAAGTTACTTAAGCAGTAGCTGTGGAAAGTGTTGTCTGTTGGAGCTCTGAATCTTTGAACGCGTTGTAGCCTTTGCCAATATGTTGTTTCGGCCTTCTTGGGCAACTTATAATGAAATTGATATTTCTCTGCTGGCATCCACAAGATAGGAAAATTAAACTGATAACCTATCCAACTTTCAACACATTGCTGAACACATTTGATGTAGCTAGGTACCCGGGAGATTGTTGTCTCAAGATTAGTGGGGCTAAAGGGATTGTGTTCTTGTCTTTTCTTAGTAGATTGTTGCCAAAACATGTTATTTTCTTGTAGGGAAGCGATCTCTGTGGATTTAATGAACTATTGACAATCCTGAAGAACTGTTGTCTGTAGTTTTCGAATGTATTGAGTCATCCCTGGTTTCTTCAAAAACTGATAATATTCTGCAACAAAGGTGGCAACATTTTGTGGTTCTGGCTGTATCCAGAGGATTAAGGTTGAGCTGTTGGTTCTCAGGGATGGCCTCATTATGAAGATATACCTCACAGAGGAGGTGTTGATCCATAGCAGAGGCTTCTCCAAAGATTCTAACAAAATCTGTTGGATTTAACACTGCATGGGGTCTGCCTTCTTTGATTGAGTTAATTTGAAAAAAAGTAAGTCGTTCCATGAGGAACATGGAGTAATTGGAGGATGGTTTTCTTGCAGCCAACAATTTTTGTGCCAAGTCAAACATCAAGAGAAATTTGCCTTTTATCTCTTTATTCTACTTCTTATGGGCACGAGATTCCTGACGTGTTTGCTCCAAAGCTTCCCAGTTTGAATAGATATGGTTTAGCTAGAGTAGTCTTTGCTTCTGCAAGCTTTTGTCCTGTGTAACAGCAGACTCATTTTTCCATTTGTCCATTATTTCCTACTCATCCCATGGTTGAGTTTGTGTTTCAACATCGCAAGTGATAAGCTGAGGTAGGGTCTGAGTGGAATGTCCACAAAGGTGTGGGTATTGATCTGGCTAGGAGGGGTAGATTCATCAATAGGCAATGTTTGTACAGCTTTATTAACAAAAACAGGGGCTTCAGATTTGACAATTTTTGTAGACCAGGGTTCACTTTTAATTTTGGAAGGTCCTGCTGGTTCTTGTGTAACAACACGGTTTTCTTCTTTGACTGCAAAATTTGTAGGTGCAGGAGAAGCTCCTGGCATTGGAATTTGAATTACTTTGTAGCCTGCTTGATAATAGATGTCCCCACATTGACTGCACATATACTCTCTACATTGATTCTCTGTTGTATTTTCTTCTATCATGGTCGTTATGCGAGCTAGGGGTGTACAATTTAAGTTCCTTCTCATAGGCTTCCTTTACCATGACTAGCTCTTGCTTGTAGGCTTCCAGGTCAGACCTTAGGAACTCATTTTATTGTAAGACAAAGTCCATTGTTAGTTTTGGAAGAGGGGTGACTGGTTCTTGTGTAACAGTCACAGCCGCACTAGCTGGTTCTCTTGGAGCAACTACAAGATCGACAATTGATTCTTGTATTTCAGCTTCTTGATGTAGAGAAAGTAATGTTGCAACACCCTGGGCATCTGATTCCTGTATTTTGGTAACAATATCAGTAGCTAGTTCTTGTGTTTCAGCTGTAGTTGGTTCTTGTGTAACAACTATAGCTGGTTCTTGTGTTTCAGCTACTGGATGAGTAGCTGGTTCTTGTGTTTCAGCTACTTGATGAGTAGCTGGTTCTTTTGTTTCAACTACTTGATGAGTAGTTGGTTCTTGTGTTTCAACTACTGAATGAGTAGTTGGTTCTTGTGTTTCAACTACTTGATGAGTAGCTGGTTCTTGTGTTTCAACTACTTGATTTGAAAAGGATGATGTCACAACACACTGGGCCTCTGGTTCTTGTGTTTCAGTGCCCGTGGGTGGAATAGGTAAAAATTCCGAAACTTGGGAGGTTGGAGGTATACGAGGTTTTAGCCAGATGGGTTGGGGGTTTGGGGCAATGGTAGTAGTGGCTACTCTTGTTGAGGTCCTTGTTCGTTTTCTTTGTAAAAAGGGCGGAAAAAGAGGAATTTGCTTTCATTTGCGTGGGGGCTTTTCCTCAATGATGGGACAGGGAGAGTTGTCTGATTCAGAATCATCGCTAAGGATATGAACGGTAGGAGTGGATGATTCTGGTAAGATGTGGGATGGGCTTGGTATGGTAGGGAGGTTAATTGGATTGATTGGGTCTGTAGGTGGACTGTTAGGTATTTCTAGAGGGTCTGGAGGGTTTTGAGGTTGTTGTTCCTGAAGATTTTTAGGATATTCAATAACTTCTTGGGGATCTATAGGTGGGTTGTTTGGGAGAGGGTTTTGTTGGGAAAAACCATTTTGGATAAGTAGTTGAGCGAGACGGTGATGGGTGAGGGAAAGGGCAGGATTTTTAGCCTTTTTACAGTAATGTGACATATTTTAAAGACATCCGAGCAGATAATAAGGAATGTTCACCAATCTAGCATGTCGTAAATGAGACAATAGGACAAAATTGTACTGGTAGACTACCTGGTATCAACCTTCACAGGTAAGGTATTTCTTGACAAACTCTGCAACTTTCGGCCATGGAGGCGACAACAAGCTAAGTCGAACACCCTGACCTTTAGGCTCAATTCTTTCCCTTGGCAAGAGGAAATCCTGTTGGGCGTTAAGGATGATATGTTTGCAGTAGAACCAACGAATACCATTGACAGGGAGACCCTAAACCTTGCTATATCCTCCTCTGTAACTGGAATCCGAACCCCTTGAAAAATGAAATAATCTTCTTGAAGATTTCAAGCGAATTGAAGAACCTGTTGTTGATCAAATCCCTGGAGCCTCTGAAAATAACCCAACCATCTTGCCTGCAAAAAAAATTGATAGAATTTTGGATATAGTTCTAATAGGGATGTCGTGGCGGGTTCGTACCGTATAACAGGGCCTCCTATAGCTAACAACTTAGTAAAATTCACCGTCAGAGAGTCAAGTAACCGCTTCTGTGCAGAGTAAGTTTTTTCGGGTGAAGGCATGCAAATGGTGGTGAAACAAACGAAAGGATTGTAAAACGAAGATGATGGTGG
>ML797172.1:77971-106153 GCA_009831015.1 Picea engelmannii | reverse complement strand
CCCCCCCCCCCTTCAAGTACAGCTGAAATAATGATTTTACATGAGTGGTAATAATGAGTTGGGATCTTCTCTTTAACCATAGTTCAATTGTATTTACATATAAAGTTTACATACCTCATATTTACCTTTTGATTCGTACTTCAAACAAAATATAGTGCCTGTCCATAATAGTTCTGCAGTAGCCATGGCAGAGACTTTGGATTTGTTAGACGAATTGTATCAAGGATTTGTTTACTGGAAGGACAAAATGTAGTATGAGAGCGCAAAAGCTTATTGACAGAGAATGTTGAAAAGTTGGTGTTTCAGCAACAGGGAAAGAATAGAGAAATGTTTGTTGAAGGGTGATGTTGCAGAATACTGCTGAGGAAGTGGTGTTTCAGCCATAGAAAGAAGGGCGAAAAATCGTTGAACAATGGTATTTCGACAATGGGGAAAATGTGAAAAATTGTTGAACAGTGGTGTTTCAGCAATGGGGAAAATGTGAAAAATTGCAGAACAGTGGTATTTCGGCAATGGGGGAAAATGTGAAAAATTGCAGAACAGTGGTGTCTCGGCAATGGGGAAAATGTGAAAAATTGCGGAACAATGGTGTTTCGGCAATGGGGAAAATGTGAAAAATTGCGGAAAAATGGTGTTTCGGCAATGGGGAAAAATGTGAAAAATTGCGTAACAATGGTGTTTCGGCAATGGGGAAAAATGTGAAAAATTGTTGAACAATGGTGTTTCAGCAATGGGGAAAATGTGAAAAAATGCTGAACAGTGGTGTTTCAGCAATGGGGAAAATGTGAAAAATTGTGGAACAATGGTGTTTCGACAATGGTGAAAATGTGAAAAATTGTGGAACAGTGGTGTTTCAGCAATGGGGAAAAATGTGAAAAATTGCAGAACAGTGGTGTTTCGGCAATGGGGAAAAATGTGAAAAATTGTTGAACAATGGTGTTTCAGCAATGGGGAAAATGCGAAAAATTGTTGAACAGTGGTGTTTCAACAATCGAGAAAATGTGAAAAATTGTTGAACAATGGTGTTTCAGCAGTGGGGAAAAAGGGAAGTAGTGTTTCACAAGATGAATCTTGGCTCTTCTTGAAGTAAGATCGTCCTTTCTTGGTAGGCCTTTTATTTGATCGAGAATATGCAAAAATCAATTGTAACATGCCATTTCTTGACAGGGATTATTAGTAGACTAAATCTAATCTAATACTAAAGAAATTAATTTCAAAAAGAATTAATTGCAATGAGAGGTAGGAGGCCCCTCTAAAAAGAGGTAATGAGAGTCTTCCACACATGTGGCCTTAAAATCTTCTTTGGAAATAGGGCACTGGTATAGACGGAGCTGATGACCATTCACAAGTAACGATGTTTTAGAGTCATCGATTGTGAGGAGCCTTACTGTTCCATTGGGGAAAACAGTGTCCACTTCGTAAGGTCCAACCAATCTTGTACGTAGTTTCCCTTGAAATTCTTTAAACCGAGAATCATATAGTGGGGCCCAATTACCTTTTTGGAATTGCTTATGCTTGATAGTTTTGTCAAGCCATTTTGATTTTTGCTGTTGAATCATAGTTGTCTGAGGAATGGAATCTAGTCTCTTTTCATCCAGTTCATTAAGCTGCTGCAACCTAGCTGTCTGTGCATCGGTCAAATCAAGGTTGACAGCTAAAGCAGTCTTTAAAGTTTTGATTTCAAATTCCACAAGAAAGACGACACTTTTTCCATAAACCAATTCATAGGGAGAGAATCCTGTAGTATTTCTCCATGTAGTTTTGTAGGCCCATAATGCTTCAGGGAGCTTGCGAGACCAGTCCTTTATGTTTTCCTTCACTGTTTTTGTGAGAATGGATTCTATTACTTTATTTGTGCTTTCCACCTATCCATTGGCTTGGGGTTGGTATGGTGTAGTCATTCTATGTTGAATATGATATTTCTGAAGGGTGGCTTTAAAACTGTGAGAAGTGAAAGGAGGTCCCCCATCTGTAACTAATTCTCTTGACACTCCACATCTGATGAATATGTCTTCAAATAGGAAATCTAGTACTGCTTCTTCAGTCGCTCTATGGAGTGCTTTAGCTTCCACCCATTTGGTCATATAATCTGTGTAGACCACTATATAAACTTTTTAATTGAATGGGGGGTTAATGGGTCCTACAAAGTCTAAGGCCCATCTTTCAAATGGTTCGAGTACTATCTGGGGATTTAATGGCATTTCATCTTTATGATTAGGTTGGCCCATCCTTTGACAACTATCACAGGCCTGGACATATTTCTTTGTATCTTTAAAAAGTGAGGGCCAATAATACTGCATCCTAAGAATTTTATGTGTTGTTCTTTTATCAGCAAAATTGCCTCCACAAGGGCCATCATGAAAAGCTTTTAGTAGATCATAAACCTCATCTTCTCTAATGCACCTTCGGATTTCTTGATCAAGTCCTGTGTGGAAAATACACCCACTTATCCAGCTATATCGAGGACTTTGTTGGATGATTCTTCTTTTCTCCCGGTGGGATAGATGTGGTGGTAACTTCTCTGCAACCAAGTAGTTAGTGATGTCTGCATACCATGGTGAGTGAGAAGATACTACAAATAGATATTCATCAGGAAAGGAATCATCTACTGGGGTATCATCATCAGGTGTTAACCGAGAAAGGAAATCAGCAACTACATTTTCTTTTCCTGGTCTATCTACAATTGTAATATCAAATTCTTGCAATAATAGTAACCATCTGGTGACTCAAGCATTTGTGATAGGTTTGTTCATTAGATATTTGATAGCTGAGTGATCAGTATGGAAAAGAGTAGAGTAGGCAGTGATGTAATGTCAAAATTTATTAATAGCATAGATAATTGCTAAGAATTCATTTTCGGTAACTGTATAGTTAAGTTCAGTAGGAGTCATATTCTTGTTAATGAAGTAAATATCATAAGGGAGATGATTTTCTTCTTGTCCCAAGACAGCTCCTATTGCAGTATATGAAGCATCAGAGGATATATGAAAGGGAAGTGTCCAATTAGGTCCTCTAAGAATAGGAGCTGTAGATAACTGATGTTTAAGTGTATTAAATGCTTCCTGGCAAGAATTAGTCCATTTGAATTCGACATTTTTCATCAGTAACACAAACAGGGGAGAATCTATTTTGAATTTTTTTTTGATAAATATTTTGTAGTATCCAGCATGTCCTAGAAAAATTCTTACCTCTGTTTGGGTTTTAGGAATAGGAAGATTTTTAATGACTTGTATCTTGGATGGATCCACCTGGATTCCTTGAGATTAAATAAAATGTCCAAGCACTATTCCTTCACTCATCATCATATGACATTTTCCTGTACTTAAGGAGAGGTGGGCTTGTATACATCGTTTAAGTACTTTCTCAAGGTTTTGTAGTGCTTCCTGAAAAGAAACACCATAAGGGGTAAAATCATCCATAAAAATTTCCGTAGAGTCATTAAGCATATCAGAAAAGATTCCTATAACTGCTCTTTGAAAGGTTGCGGGTGCATTCCATAGTCCAAATGGGAGGACTCTATAGGCAAAAGTTCCCCAAGGGCTAGTAAAAGTGGTATTATCTTGGTCTTGGGGTGCAATTTTGATCTGATTATACCCACTGAAACCATCTAAAAAGGAGAAAAGTTTCTTCCCTGACAAACTATCTAACACCTGATCAATGAATGGTAATGGAAAGTGATATTTTTGAGTGGCTTTATTTAAGGCTCTATATTCCACACATACTCTCCATTTCCCATTTTTCATAGGAACTATTACCAACGGGGAAACCCATTCACTGTCTGATATAGGATATATAAACCTTGCATTGAGAAATTTTTGAAGTTCCTCTTTAAGGATTTCTCTTAAATTAGGGTTCATTCGTCATTGAGATTGGCAGATTGGTCGACAATCTTCCTTGATATATATATGATGAGTACATAATTCGGGAGAGATTCCTTTAATATCTGTATAGTCCCATGCGAATGCTTCTTTATGTTCAAGAAGTAACTTCATTAATTGTTGTGTTTCAGCGTCTGTCAGGTTGGGGCTTATGTTCAATGTTTTGCCAGGTTCAATTTCTACTGGTATACTTTTAGAAGAGATGGTGGCTGATGTTTGAGGTGGGTTTTCAGAGTTAAGGTTTTCCTGGTTATCTGAATCCAAAAGCGCAGCTAGTTGGTTATGAGTTTTTGGACTCACGGAGGAGGGTTCACAAATAAAATTATTAATTACTTCATCCTCGGTGTCATATTTAAGGCTTAAGGATTGTCCGATAGTCAAGATGGGTTGAGTAAGTTGATCATAAAAGTGTACCCATACAAAATTATCATTATTAATCAAGGGTATAGCGTGAGGGTAGAGGGTAAGCTGTTTAGTCTCGTAACCATTGGAAATTGTCATTGAAACTAATCTACAGTTGATAAAGGCGTCTGTTGTGGCTAGCCAAGGCCTACCCAAAATTAGAGGGAGACTCCCCAACTTTGTTTTAGGTTGTAATACCACAAAGTCAACTGGGTAATTCCAGGATTCCACTGAGATAATTAGGTCTTCAATGACTCCCTCTGGTTTGATTGTAGAACGGTCAGCTAATTCTAAGATGGTTGGGGTGTCTTTGATTTCATTATACAGTTGTAACAATTGTGAGGTTTCCAGAGTCATAATATTGATAGTAGCGCCTAAGTCTACCAGGACTCGAGGGATTATCATTTTTCCAATTTGTACTGAGACAGTAGGGTGGTCGGGATGACCATATTTAACTGGGGGAACTTTACCTGACATTAGTGCAGATAGGTCACCCATGACATGAACTGTGAGGGGATCTTTAATTTTCCTACCAGGTTTCTTAACACAAATGTCTCGCATAGTCCTGGCATAAATTGGTACATCTCGGAGTGCTTGTAATAGAGGATTTTGACACAAATATTTTGTAATTCCCCTAGAAGATTGAAAGCAGGTGGCTCAAGCGTTTTAGTCAAAGCTAAGCCCTTAGGAAATGGTGGTTTTGTTGTTTCAACAACAGTGTTAGAGGATGATTGTACCTCTTCAGGTACACCATGCTCTTTTGTTTCCTCTTTATCAGAAGAGGTAACATTAGCTATGATAGGTTCTACTATTCTCCAAAATCGTAAATGAATATCATTGCATTGCGCAGGGAGAAGAGAAAGTGTAGGCTGGTTATGAATATCAATGCACTGCACAACTTTATTATTGGGGTTAGGGTTAGGTTGTACAGGTAGTTGGGGCCTTATCATTTGATTGTTTGGTGGAGTACCTGATGGTAAGGAGAGTGGTTGTATAAATTTTGATTGAGGTAATTGATTTGGGAACGGGGGTTGTTGTCCTCTCCAATTTGGATTCCATTGGTTAAGATACGGTTGTTGTTGTGGAGGCCAAGGAGTCCACATTAACGGATCAACAAAGGGTGGGTTAGTTTGTTGCATGGGTGGGTAATTCATTTGATTATAGGGAGGGTAATTCTCTTTATTAAAAGAAGGATAGTTATTCCAATGATTGGAAGATATAAATGGCATATTAGGTTTCATACCTTGTCCCCGCGGTTGCCATTACCTTCTCTGTGTCAACAGATAGATATCTTCATCTTCTTCGTCAGTTGGTTGTAACGCTGCCTTGATTCCTGGTAAAGAAGGGCATTGTTGAGTTTCATGATCCTTATCACAGATGGTGCAAATTGGATTTTTTTCCAATGGGCATTCCCTTCATGGGTGCTTGTCTCTGCATTTAGAACAAAATATGGACAGAGCTGCTTCTGCTTCGGCTTGTTTCTTTTGAATCTGCAGGGTATCAATTTGTGAGGCAAAAGAGATTAACATTTCAGTTTTAAAACCTTCAAGTAAATTACCTATTTCGGCTCTTGTTTCTCCCCCACTGGCTGATTTTTGAACTCTTGAAAATGTGGTATCCCTGCTATTTGATTTATTCCTTGAAGCTCCTCTGGAACATCTTTTACATAGGTTAACAATTTCATCATATGATTCTTTAGCTATGTCCCATTTTCCAAGCGTATTCAGCATATCTAGATAGTCATCCCTTACTCCTTTTAGTAATATCATTTTAAGAATATCTTTACTTACATCGGGGTGACTGGATCTTTGTAGATTATACTGTAGCCTTTCTACAAAGTCCTCCATATTTTCATCCTCTTTCTGTATCATCTTGAATAGTTCCTCCCTTTTTTCTCTTGTTCAGCAATAGTCCTGGTATTTATGTAGGAATTTCTATTTCATCTGATCCCATGTTGTGATTACATGACCTCCAAGACTTATGAACCATCTTAGTGCATTTCCTTTCAATGTTCCTAGAAATAGCTTTAATGTTTTAGCATTGGAAATGTAATCATAACTTCTGCATAATATGCCAAACTCAAAAAGGAATTCATCAGGATCCTCTGAAGATAAACCATGAAAGTTAGGTAGCGCTGAGAGTGGAATGTTCTTCATGGGAGCTACCCCTATAGGAAGATCACCAATAGGAAATCCTAAAGTGGAAAAAGAGTTTTCATCATTTACCTCTCTTTCAGGACCTACCTGTTCTTCATGATGTAGTTCTTCATTATACTCATCCATGTTTTCTTCTGTTTGCTCCCCTGCTGCGCTTTCTCTATCCTCAATGTTTCCTATTGGTTTCTTGACTGTCTCAGGACTCCAAACCTCTTTCCCCGTTTCAAAGTTTGCTTGAAAGGAAGGTTGGGATTTTCGTTTCCTAGAGTTTGGTCGTTGAGGAGCAACAGATTCAGATTTTGATATAATCTCGTCAATATAAGTCTTTCTTCCTCCCCTTCCTCTACCCCTTCCACCTGTAGGGTCAGTTTCTTTGGGGTATCTGCGTCCTCTCATGCAATCTTTATATCTGAAAGAACATAAGTGATTTTGAAATCTATAATTACCTTCCCCGACAACGACGCCAAAATGTTGGTCACTATAATTGCTTATTTAACTAAACAATCAAGTGCTACATAAATTGTCAACCCAGGGAAGTCTGTTTATTTCAAAGGTAATCACACACTGTATATGCTCAATCTCAAAAGAAATCTAGATTTGTAGTAAAAATACATTAATCACACCTTGCCTTGACAAACTGAAGTTCTACTTTGAATTACAGGAAAGAAACCTACCTATTGCAGAGTTCAAGGTTTAAAGAAATAATTGTTCGAAGAATCATAGATTACATTAAGAAATAACAACCTAGGAAAGAAATCTTTCAAGATACTGCAAAAAGAAAGACCAACTATTCTGGAATAGAGAACAGGACCCTATTCCTCAAGCAGGAATCTTCAACACCTGTTTCTGATCATCACACTTTCATGAACTCATTACTAATCGAAATGATTGACACACACTGAAGGCTAACTATCTCTTAACAGAGAACATGACCCTATTCCCCAAGCAGGAATCTTCAGCACCTATCCCTGATTATCACGCTTTCATAAATTTACCAAACAGGATTGCTAACTAGAATGATTAATAGTTACCCAAGCATGAATTATATGAAAACAATGTAACAATCAGTAAAACAAAGTTTCAACAAAACAGAGTTCAGTAAAGTAGTGTTTAAAAAAAATAGAATTTAATCAAGGCATGAAGAGAAATAACACTAACACACTACAGAGCTAATGGGTGAATCTTGTGAAGAAGGTGGGCCCTCCCTTCTCACAAGATTCCCCTGAAATGAAAGGAACTAGAAAGAAATGCTCAGAACAGTCTTTTATTCATCTGTCATCTATATCATGTTACAATATCTGAAGTAAACACGTCCTTCTCTGTAATTCCTTTCTTAGCCAAAAAGCAGTCCTCTCTAATGATGATTTCCTCTTATTTAAAGAGGAAAATCCTCTCGATACAATTTGATCATCAAATTACATGTGCACATCTGAATCCTATTCTTAGTCAGATCTAATCTCTATACTGGAATAGGATATCCTGGTCTCCCGTAACGGAATGCTATTACAATAGTTGAAAAGGTGTTGTTGTTGCGGCTGGAGTAACAACTTCTTTATTTATCTTCTTGTTATTGTTGTTGTATGTTGTTTCAGCATCGCAAATTTTGGGCTGTTTCAACAACGGGATTTGTGTTCTGACTATTTCAACAATGTGGTCTCGCGCAGCATCGATGATTAATTCTGGCTCAAGGTGCGACTGTTGTGGTCAGTGTAATAGCTTCTTTGTGTGAATTGTTGTTTCAACATCGTAGACCACGGAGAGTGTAACAACTTCTTCTTGTGTGAGTTGTTGTTTCAGCATCGTAGACCACGAAGAGTGTAACAACTTCTTTTTGTATGAGTTGTTGTTTCAGCATCGTAGACCACCGACTATTTTAGCCACGGGGTTTGCGTGCTTTTGACTCTTTCAACAACGGGCCTTTAGATAGCAATGATGATCTGCAGTTCGAACTGTTTCAACACTTACATATTTCTGATCAATGGTTAAGTACGAGAGTAATGTAAAATTATATGCAAAACAAATTAAACATGTAGTAAAGAGAAGAGACGTTATTTACCTTTGGAAAGATAGGGTAAGGTGACAATGTAAGTTTAAATGTGAGTGGAAAAAGAGTGTAATGGTAGCAAAAAGTGTGAACAAAAAGGTACATTATAGGGTCCTAACAATGCATCTAACTATGTTGTGGGTGAAATTCTCACTCAACACAAGCATCTGGTGGCATACCATAGTGAGACCCTCTCTGATACTAGTCGAAAATACTCCACCTATGACAAGGAAATGTATTCCATTGTACAAGCTTGTCGTCAATCGAAACATTACATTATCGAGACAGAGACGATCATACACAATGATCACAAGCCTCTGTAGTTCATACAGACACAGAGGAAATTGCAGAATGAGCGCCATCAAAAGTGGTCCACCTACCTACAACAATTCCATATCAACATCAAGTATAAGACAAGTATCTCCAATCATGTCATTGACTACCTTAGTAGGCCTCCTATGGCTGCACTGACTACTGTGCTCCATTCCTATGGACATAAAACATTAGAGTGGCACCAACTTTACCAGCAAGATTCAGACTTCGCCACCACATATCATCTCTTCGGTACATGTGCCATTGTCACTGATTTTCACATTCAGAACATACTCTTATGCCACCTGGGCCATCTCTGTGTTCCTACAAGCGAGCAAGAAAAGATGATTTGGGAAGCCCACTATAGTCGGGTGGAAGGAAATTTTGGCATAGATAAAATTGTGCCCGTTCTTCAAAAACATTTTTATTGGCCAAAACTTTGACAGGACGTCAACAAGTATATCAGATATTGCACTGCCTGCACCATTTCCAAGCTGACCATCAAAAAGCAAGGCTTATACACCCCTCTTCCTATTCCTGAGAAGCCGTGGGAATCCATCTCCATGGATTACATGTCTATTTTGTCATCCACCAAGCACGAAAATGACTACGTGCTTGTGGTCATTAATCGGTTTTCAAAGATGGTCATCCTCACAGCCTATAAGAATAATTTCATAGTGGAAGATATTTCCAAGATCTTCTTTGAACGAGTTTGGGTTCACTTTGGGATACCATAGGCCATCATCTCTGACCGAGACAACAGGTTCCTCAACACCTTTTGGTCGAGTCTCTAGTCTCTATTGGACACCAATCTTACCAAGTCCACTTCTTTCCACCCCCAAACCGATGGCCAAACCAAGGTAATCAATTAGATGATTGTGTGTCCTGTGCATATACAATTCTAAGCATCCTCATACATGGGACCAGAGTCTCCCATATGTCCAACACAATTACAACAAGGCTATACATAGTTCCATCAACCCTAGCCCATTTCAGGTGGGTCTGGGATTCCAAACCTTGGGACCCATTGATGTTTCACTTCCTCTTGCAACAACACATACATACTCTTCCCCTGATCAGTATGTGATCGAAAAATCCATCATATTCATTGAGTGGATTCAACACATCCGCCAATAGGTCTAGGATATTTTGCAGAAATCCAATGCTAAGTACAAGCAATACCATGATAAACATAGGGTACCACACCAGTTTTAGGTTGGCAACAAAGTCTGGTTGCATTTGCAGAAGGAGCATCTCACCAAGCCCCATCAAAAGATTCGCCCACTCCGTTATGGGACTTACACTATCACCAAGGTTGTGGGTAGCAATTCTTTTGAGCTCAAGACTCCACCCTTCGTTGGTCAGCATCCAATATTCAATGTGGACCTCCTTTGGCCATATTTTCCACCGTTATTGGACACCTCTGAGATCATCGAACAACTGAGACCAACATAGCTCAACCCTAACTACATGGAACAAGTATCCACCAATCAGATAGTGGACACATAGGTTAAGGGCACTCGCTAGCAGCAGATCTAGCTTTATCGGGTTGTCAAGGTAAAGAAACTCCTACACCAAGGCAAGTGGCTCACCTAGGGCCAAATCCAGCATAATTTTTCTCACCTGATGGGGGAACTCAACACAATGGAGACCATCTATTCCTAAGGGGGGAGTATTGATCCAGGTGGATATTGCTGGCCGTGCACCTATTCTAACTGGCTCCTCGTGTCCGTTTTTTATTCAACACATCTTTTTGTACTGCTTTATAATTGTGATTTCTACACTTCTAGGGCTGTCTGAAGCCTCCCACATTATCCAAGTGGATACGGGTGGCCTCTCAGCTAATCCAACTAGCTTATTTTGTATGTTTTCATGTCAGCACATCTTGTTGTACTTCCATGGATGTGTTGGGGTCCTAAGCATTGTTTTCTTGACTTTCCACAGACAAATTGTAGAGAGAGTCATAGTCTAATGGAAAAATGTGTATTTCTCTAAAATACCTTTCCAATAGGCTATTATGCGCCTAAAACGAAGGTCGTATGAGAAAGTTATGACCCTAGGAAGTTGGGGTACCAAATTAGACCAACTTACCCATGGGGCCCACATGACTTTTGGCGTTTCACCTTCTAGGGTTAGGTTTTTGGATGTTTAGGGTTTTTAAATTCATGAGTAATATGAAAAGGGCCTCTGAAGCCTCATTGTAATCGATTATTCTCAGACGGATGTGCATAGTAACCACATCTCTTCTAAGAGATAGCTACCACCATTCGAGAAAGTTTTAGTTCTGCAGTTTTACAGTTTCATCCTATTTCATTATTTAATAGATGATATTGTTCACTAGATATTTGTGTTATTCTTCTTATCTCTATGTTTATTGTATTTAGTCTGTTAATCAGTTCATTCCACTCCTAAATCTAGATCAGTGGTATCAGAGCGGTCTACTCCTCATTTATTTATTTTCATGCATGTCCCCGATAAGGGCTGGGTACAAGAAGTTGGGACTTGAACCAATCGAGCCATTCCCATATCGGTCGCACCGAGCCCAAAAAGAAACCATGGGAGATGAAAAGAAATATGAGGGAGAATGAGATCCTATTATAATGTTTCTCAAGGAAGCCCTCGCCTGGCAAAGGAACAAAATGATGGACAAATTCGTCTAGATCCTTCGTCAGTTGCTCATGTGAGAAGTATATTCATCAGGAGTCCATGCAACCCCCTTCAAGGTACATGTAAATTTTTATATTCCATTATTTGAAGGAATGATAGATGCAGATGCTGTAGATAAATGGTTGAATCTGCTCGAAGGATATTTTTCGGTCCACAATTTTTTCGATCAGGAAAATATCACTTTTTCAGTCCTCAAGGTCATTCCCCATGTTAAAGACTGGTGGGATACTTACTTTGAGCAAAGGACCATGGAGGAATCTAAAATTTTTGTGGTGTCTCGACATGGGATTCCTTATGGGATGCCATTAAATAACAATACTACGTTGTTGGAAGCTACGAGGACTAGTACACTAGATGGACCACCCTACGTCAAGAAAGGGACCAGACAGTACCAAATGTCACCAATAATTTCCATACCGTATGCACCAAATTGGGTATCAAATATTTTGAGCATCATCTGGTGCTCAAATAGCACAACTTTTTGCATAGATACATTCAAACAGAAATGGAGTTCTTGGACATCGCCTCATTGGGCACAACTTATATATACACTGTCAAGATCGAGCATAAATTTAAGAATAAATGGCGAGATTTTTGATATGCAATCCCCTCACAACTGAAGAATGGAAAATGAAACCCCAAGCTACACAGTAGGGGACCGAGTCGAGATGGCCACCCTCAAGACAATCCATCCAAGCCGCAACACAAGAAGGGAAACGAGAAGATGAAGAAGGACACGGGAAAATGGTGTGAGTACTATAAAATTCCTTGGCACAACACAGACGAATGTCGCTCCAAGAAGTCTGTTGTGGCCGAGATTAAGGCTTCTGATTCAGAGGCCAATTATGATTTTGAGTCAAATCCGGAAGGAGGGAAGCAGATTATTGATGTTGAACCTAGTGCCACAGTCGCTACCACCAAAGTCTGACCAAGCGAACCAGAAGAACCAGACGAAGGAGAATGCCTCTTTCACTCGCAGATGTGGGTCAAGGGGGCTCCAATTCATTTCATTATCGACAAAGGTAGTTAGAAGAACCTAATTTTAGAAGATGTTGTCAAGTGATTGAACCTGCCAATGACACCGCACCTGCAGCCCTACACCATCAGTTGGATTTGTCAAGGAAGATATCTCCGTGTCAGCCAACAGTGTCGTCTGCCCTATGAAATCAAGCCTTTCAAAGATGAGGTACTGTGTGATATTTCTCCCCTTGAAGTTTATGATGTTATTTTAGGAAAACCATATTTTTGGAAGCGTCATGTTGTTTATGAATCTATACCTTGCAGTGTTATTATTACTTTGGGTAGACAATTGTACAGGATCCTAGAGGTGGCCCCGCCTACTCTTATTTCGTTAATCTATACTAAGCAATGCAGTGAGGCCATTTCACAGACCAAGAAGTTCGTCTTCTTTGTGATCCATTCTCATGGTAAGAACAAGGTCACTGCCACATCTGTGGAATCTACAGAATTCCTCTCTTTGCAGTAGAAGCAAGTGGACGAGATCATGGAAGAATACAAAGACATCGTCATCTCACCTACAGGAGTACCGACACACTGCCAATTCAAGAATCCAATTGATCTAACCCCTGACGCACCTCTACCTAATGGACCAGTCTATTGGCACTCACTTATGGAGAATGATGAAATAAGGTGTCATGTCCAAGAGTTTCTTCAAAATGGGCACATCAAACCCAACTCCTCCCCTTGCGGAAGCCCGATTGTACTAGTGCAGAAGAAGGATGAGACTTGATGACTCTACATTGATTATAGAGCCTTAAACAAAATCGTAGTCAGGAACCCCTACCCCATTCCCAATATTGATAACCTTCTTGACCAAATCAAGGGGGAAAATTTCTTCAGCAAGATTGACCTAAAGTCTGGCTAACACCAGGTTCCCATCGAACCAACTGATGTCTGGAAGACAACCTTCAAGTCTAAAGAAGGTCTTTACGAATGGCTAGTGATGCCCTTTGGCTTAACAAATGCACCGACCAATTTCATGTGGTTGATGGACGATGTATTGAGACCCTTCACCAACTCCTTTGTGGTAGTATATTTGGATGGCATTCTCATATTCAACAGAACATGGGAGGAGCACATGCGACATATTCAATAGGTTTTGAGCACTCTGTGACAGCACAAGCTTTATACCAACTTGGAAAAAAGATATTTTGGCATGAACAAGGTCTAATAATTGGGCTACATTATTGATGAGCATGGGGTACATGTTGATCCAATTAAGATCCAAGTCATCCATGACTGGCCAGCCTCGACCACACTGACCGAGCTTTGGAGCTTCTTGAGACTTAGCAATTTTTACCGACGATTCATGTTGGGATTCTCCCATATTGCGTGGGCCCTCAACCAGGTGACCAAGGGAAGTGGTAGGGCCAAGTTCATATGGGGGAAGGATAAACAATGATCATTTGAATATCTGAAGCATCGTTTGTTCTCAACTCCAGTACTCTCCTTGCCCAATATGTAACAACCATTCGAGATTGAGACTGATGCATCTGAGTATGTTGTGGGCATAGTTCTCACTCAACATGGGCATCCAGTGGCATACCATAGTGATACCCTCTTTGATACTGTCTTGAAATACCCCACCTATGACAAGGAAATTTATTCCATTGTACAAGCCTTCGATCAATGGAAACATTACATTGTAGGGACACAGACGATCATACACATTGATCACAAGCCTCTGCAGTTCATACAAACACAGGGGAAATTGCAAAAAGATCACCATCAGAAGTGGTCCATCTACCTACAACAGTTCCATCTCAACATCAAGTATAAGACATGTATCTCAAATTGTGTCATTGATTGCCTCAGTCGGCCTCTTGTGGCTGCACTGGCCATTGTTCTCTATTCATGTGGACATGAAACATTAGAGTGTCCCCAACTTTACCAGCAAGATCCGGACTTCGCCACCACATATCATCTGTTGGGTACAAACACCACTGTCACTGATTTTCACATTCAGGATAGACTCATATGCCACTTAGGCCATCTTTGTGTTCCTACAAGTGAGCGAGCAAAGCCGATTTGGAAAGCCCACTACAGTTGGGTGGTAGGACATTTTGGCGTAGAGAAATTTGTGGCCATTCTTTAGAAACTTTTTTATTGGACAAAACTTCGATAGGACATCAAAAAGTATATAAGATATTTGACTACCTGCACCATTGCCAAGCTGACCATCAATAAGTAAGGCTTATACAACCCTCTTGCTATTCCTGAGAAGCCGTGGGAATCCATCTCCATGGATTACATGTATGGTTTTCCATTCACCAAGCACAAAAATGACTGCGTGTTCATGGTCGTTGATCAGTTTTCAAAGATGGCCATCCTCACAGACTGTACGAAGAATGTTACAATGGAAGATACTACCAAGCTCTTCTTCGAATGAGTTTGGGTTCACTTTGGGATACCACATACCATCATCTCCGACTGAGACAACAGGTTCCTCAACATATTTTTTTCCTGTCTCAGGTATCTATTGGAAACCAAGATCACAAAATCCACTTCTTTCCACCCCCAAACTGATGGCCAAACCGAGGTCATCAATCAGATGATTGTGCACATCCTGCACATGTACAATTCTAATGATCCATGTACATGGTACGAGAGTCTCCCATATGTCCAACGCAGTTACAATATGGCTCTCCATAGTTCCACCGGCCATAGCCCATTTCAAGTGGGTCTCAGATTCCAACCCTTTGGAACCATTGATGCTGCACTTCCTCTTTCCACAGCATAGACAAAATCTTCATTCTGCGATCACCAAAGCCACCAGATTAATTGAGCGGATTCAACACATCCGCCAATAGGTCCAGGAGATATTGTAGAAATCCAATGCTAAGTACAAGAAATGCCATGATAAACATAGGGTACCACACCAATTTCAGGTTGGAGACAAATTCTCGTTACATTTTCAGAAGGAGTGTCTCATTGGGCCCCATCAGAAGCTTCACCCACTTCGATATGGACGTTACACTATCACCAAGGTTGTAGGTAGAAATTCTTTTGAGCTCAATACCCCACCCTTCCTTTGTCTTCATCCAATATTCAATGTGGACCTCCTTTGGCCATATTTTCCACCATTATTGGACACCTTTGAGATCATTGAACAACTGACACCAACAGAGCTCAATCCTGAATGAATGGAACAAGAATCCACCGATCATATAGTGGAAACACAGGTCAAGGGCAATCACCAACAACTGATCCAACATTATCGGGTTGTCAAGGAAGGGAAACTCCTACACCAAGGCAAGTGGCTCACCTGAGTCAAAATCCAATAGAATTTTCCTCACCTAATGGGGGAACTCAATGCAATGTAGACCATTGCTTCATAAGGGGGGACGATTGATCCAGGTGGATATTGGTGGCCACCCACCTATTCAAACTGGCTCCTCGTGTCCATTTTTTATTCAAAACGTCTTTATGTACTACTTTATATTTGTGAGTTCTACACTTTTGGAGCTATCTGAAGCCTCCCACATTCTCCAGGTGGATACGGATGGCCTCTCGCCTAATCCAATTGGCTTATTTTGTATGTTTTCATGTTATCACATCTTGTTGTACTTCCAGGTCTTTTCTCAGGCCCTAAACATTGTTTTCTTTACTCACCATAGTCAGATTGTAGACGAAGTCACAGTGTGATAGAGAAATGTGTAGCTATTTGAAAGACCTTTCCAATGAGCTATCATGCACCTAAAATGGATGTCGTATGCAAAAGTTATGACCCTAGGAAGTTGGGGTACCAAATTACACCAACTTACCCATAGGGCCCACATGAATTTTGACGTTTCACCTTTTAGGGTTAGGTTTTTGGATGTGTAGGGTTTTGTCATTCATGAGTAATATGGAAAGGGCCTTTGGATCCTCTTTGTAATTGATTCTGATTAGACGGATGCACGTAGTAACCACATCTCTTCTCAGAGATAACTACCACCATTCGAGCAAGTTTTAGTTCTATAGTTTTACAGTTTCATCCTATTTAATTATTTAATAGAAGATATTGTTCATTGGATTTTTTGTTATTCTTCATATCTCTGTGTTTATTGTATTTAGTCTGTTAATCAATTCGTTCCGCTCCTAAATTAAGATCACAACTACCATTGAAAATGAATCTATGAACTTTTGAAAAGTATTGTGTTGCCCCAACAAAACTCCTAACTTCAGTGAAATTTGTAGGAACTGGCCATTTCATGATGGCCTCCATATTTGGGGGATCTATCTTGAGCTCCCCTCCACCAATAACATACCCCAAATACACCAAATACTATTGATTAAACTCACATTTCTTGAGGTTAGCCAACAATTGGTGCTTCTTCAAAGTCTCTAACACTTACATGAGATTTGAGATGTGCTCCTATTAGGTTGCACTATAAACTAGTATATCATCTAAATAGACTATAAAAAATGAATCTAGATATGGGCATAGTACATCATTCATTAGTCTCATAAATGTAGCTAGTGCATTACATAAATCAAATGGCATGACCAACAATTGATATAAACCCTACCTTGTATTGAAGGCAATCTTCTAGGTGTCTTCTTGTACCTGGTGGTATCTTGATTTGAGATCCAACTTGGTGAAATATTTTTCATGTTTAAATTGATCTAATAGATCATTGAGTATGGGTAGAGGGTATAAATTCTTGATTTTGATCTTGTTCAATGCTCTATAGTCGATACACATTCACCAAGTTTCATCCTTCTTTGGTACAATTATGATATGTGGCCCACAAGGTGAGGTGCTTGGTTGAATCACACCCTACTCCAACAAATGCGGAAACTACTTCTTCACTTAATTTTATTATAGAATGGACTATCTATACAACCCAATATTTGATAATTGGTATTCTGGAAATAAATATTTTTTGTGGTCCACTTCCCTTTTGCGTGGTATCCTTATAGGCTCCCGAAACACTCCTCTATATGCTTGTAGCAACTCTTCCAACTGATGTTTCTATTATTTTGTACACCCTCTATGGATTCCTTTAGTCTTATCAACTCATCCTCAATTTGATTTTCTATTAAGATAAGTAAAACATATTTCTTACTATAACTAATCAACTTCTTAGCTTGGTTGGCACTTACTAGTGAGATCTTTGACTTTCCTTTATGCACGTTGATGATATAGGAATTCCCATATGTTAGGGACCTAACCTCCCTAACCCTCATGTCGGTAAACTAATATAATTTCCATGTAATAAAGGCCAATATTGATAAGGCCTAGTAATAAGGAAGAATAAGTCAAATTTAAGAAGACATAATAGAAGCTTACGCTTCTAGAAGATATTCCTCTAGATTTTTCTTGTGGTAGATAGATTTAGTATAAATAGGGTTTGAGGGCATGCGAAATTTTGTCTTAAGAATTATTGTAATAGAGAACTGCTATGCTGGAGGTTTCCCCCTCTAAGAGGCAAGTGAACATTGTTTCCTATCAATAAAGGTATTATTTTGGTGTTGCGGTTGTCAGGAAATGGAGGACACTTCCACACTAATCCTAGCATAAGAGAAGAAGAATTTAATTAAGAAATAAAATGACAGTAGCAATCACACAGTACACCGATATTTTACCGTGGAAACCCTTAATAGGGAAAACCAACACTCCTTTGTGCATTATTCTCTCTTGTTGTCTTATTCATTCAAAATAAAGGTTACATGTCTAACCTTGGTCCACACCTAAGACACAATCAACATCATACCCTTTTGCATAGGAAATAACAACCCTGTAGCCAATTCAGCTTACATATGCATGACTAGAAACCTACACTTACACATGCATTAACCTTCAAAAGTGCATTCTATGATCAGCTTACAACAAAAAAATTTAAAGCCTTACAACACGCCTCTTTATAGGCATTACAATAGGAAAACCCCTAAATATTGGTGCTCAAAAATGATTACAGATCCATGCATAACATTGGCTACAAATCCTGCAAATCCCGAGATTCTATTACAGTTGACTGCAAGTCGGGTTTACCAGTCGACCTTCATTCGGTCTCTAGTTGGCCATCTCACGCCAGCACTTCGACCTCTTGTTGGTTGACTTGTTTTAAATACCTTCAACTTCAACTTTACCTGATCGACTTCCTTGACCTTCGACTTGCTATCGATATACCTCGACTTCTACCTGCTATTGATCTATCTCGACTAGACTTTCACTACAAAGAATATAACAACCCAACATTCTCCCACTTGTTTTGTTCTTTGTTGAAACATGAGATTTCTAAAATTTCTCTCATAGACCCAAGGCAACAATTCCCATTGCCTCTCTACACCAAGATAATTTCACAGCACTCACAAAATTGGCCTACAAGTCTGTTATATTTTCCAACACGTCTTCTTTCTCTAGTAGTACCTTGTTACTTTCCACCATGTCTCTTAGGAAATGTTATTGTACATCAATGTGATTAGTATTCGAATGATAAGAAAAGTTCTTTTCCAGAAATATTTCACTTTGATTGTCGCAATTCACCTTCATATCTCTCTTCTCAAACTCGATTCCTGAACACAAATTTTGAATCCATGCCGCTTCTTTTCTTCCATGAGAAGACACCATGTATTCAAATTATGTTTTCAACAAGGCTACGATCACCCGTCTCTTAGTCATCCAAATTATTTATCCTTCAAACATCTTGAAGACATATTCCTTGGTTTACCTCCATCGATCCAGATCTCCAGCCCAGTCGACGTCGACAAAACCATGTACATATAATTTACCACTGTCACCTCCAGGTTTTCCTTGATAGAATATAACATAGTCCTTTTGTGCCACACAAATACTTGAATACTCTCTTGACAACTATCCAATGCTCCTTTCTAGGTGTCGACATACAACTTCTCAACACTCCCACTACATGGGCAATGTCGGGTCGAGTGTAGACCATCGCATACATTAGACTACTATCAACAATTGCATAGGGAACATGTGCCATGCCCTCTATTTCTTCCTATGTCTTTGGAAATTTTTCTGTAGTAAGCCTTTCTCTCACTAGAATTGGCACCTTCACCAGTTTGCAATCCTGCATTTTGAATTGCTTAAGAACTGTTTCAATATACTTCATTTGATTCAACCAGATATTTCTAGTGGCTTGATCTCTCTTAATCTCCATTCCCAGAATGAAGTTAGCTTCTCTAATATCCTTCATGTCGAACTTGGAGGATAGTTTCTTATTTACCTCCTTTATTGCGTCCACGTTGTTTCCAATCAACAACACTTGACATACAAAGATACATATATGAAACGTCGACCTTCTTCCTTGGAATATATGCAGTGATCAACTTTGCTTCTCACAAATCCAAAACTAAGGATGTATGTATCAAACTTTTGGTACCACATCCTTGGCGATTTCTTAAGACCATAAAGGGATATTCTAAGTTTGAACACCAACTCTTGCTTTCCATTTACTACAAATCCTTCAAGTTTTTTCATGTAGATTTCTTCTTCTGGGTCCCCATGTAGGAACATTTTCTTCACATCCATCTGTTCTATCTCCAGTTTGAATTCTACAACAAAAGAAATTAGTACTCTAATGGAATTTAGCTTTGCAACAGAGGAAAAAATCTCACTAAAGTCAACTCCCTCAACTTATGAATATCCTTTCGCTACCAGTCGAGCTTTGAACTTCTCGACTTGACCTACGACATTGATCTTCTTCTTGAACAACCACTTTCTACCAATAGGATTTCTTCCACTAGGTAACTCAACCAAATCCCATGTCTCATTATTGTACAAGGATTCCATCTCTTCGACCACAACATCCCTCCAGAGTTTAACCTTTATCGAGTCGACTGCCTCATAGAACGACTTGGGCTCATCATTGTTATAACCCTAAATTGCACCAAACATGCATACCTGGCATCAAGCCATCTTACTTGCTATATTTTCCACGCCATCACTGAACAACTCTTCTAAAAAAACATTTTTTTGAATGTGTATTTACCCTGAACCACTACTGCCCACGTACACACACTTGCTGCACCACTACAACCCACGTACACTCACAAAACGCATGAAAAATGAAAATTTCAACGGAATACGGGTTTTCGGTCCGTTACCTAACCAGTTGACTGCCCATAGCCAGTCACCCCAACCGTTACTATATTTTTGGACTATAAAAGAAGGTGTTGGGGTCCCATTCCAAGGGGAAGCACGAGAGCATATAAACTCTGCCCAATTCAATATTCCCCCTTTGCCCCAATATTTTTCAACCACTTTGTGAGTTTGAGCCATAATTCCTTCTTCCTCCATTGCAAACCCTTGCCATATACCTAGAGAGAAATGAAGAGGAGAAGAATACGTGGAAGTAGTTGGTTCATGGTAAAGAGGATCCCAGGACCAAGTTCAAGGAGCAATTTCTAGTCTCATATTGTAAATGAATTTTGTGAGACTAATATAAAGAAATACTTTTTCTGTCCCGCCAAATGATGTCTTAAATATTTATGATTTGTTTACATTTTTTGTTATGATGTCTAACCCACTAATCCTTATATATAATTCATGCTTGTAGTTTCTTGTTTGTCTTTTGTTGAATGCAGGTTGGCCTTGGGAGGATATCTATAGTCAAGAAGAAACTAAGCGCAAAGGGATTGACACTAGACGTTGAGTTTAAGGTATGCCTACTAGATCCCTATACTTTGTCTTTTATGTATGATTGTGGGGTAATGACATGATAGTTGTTACAAAGTAGGAAACTTTAGATGGTTAGCTATGCTTGCACTTTAGAACCCTGGTGTAGTCCGTAGAGGGGGTTTCCCGCTATAGCATAATTGGCGACAATATTGGGGAAACCTCTAGGGTTTTGGGGGATATTCTTTTGGGTGCTTTGAATCAATTTGTTTACTGTTTTTTGAGTTTCTATAAGATTATGTGTCTTTAAGGGATTCTGGTCTTCCATACCAATACTCCATGCCTTTGCGTACATAGTGGGCCTATAGTGGGCCTGCATGCATACATACACGCCCTGCCTTTGGAAAGCCAACATACATACGGAGGTTGCTGAAGTGTCAGTAGCGTGCCTGTGTTGAGAACTTTTTTTTTTTTTAAAGAAGAGGGAGTCATCCTCCTCCCTATCAGAGGTCACACTTCTCAGGGGTTTTCTTGGTATATACCTTGTCTCTGTTATAGTAGTCTGTAGCCTAGGTCTAACCTCAACATAGCTTTCTTTTTATCAAATATTTCTTATGTTTTCTTTATTAGGGTTTTTAGACAAGCTTGTGAGTCTTTTCTGACCTGCCTGCTTGGTATTGTCAGTGACTCTCTGTGATCTGCAATGGGACAGAATTCATTTCTTGGTCTTGACTTGTCGTCATTTTCCCCTTTTTTTCTTTAAAAGAAAAGAAAATAATTCGTTTTCAAATTTCTTGTTTTGAAGCATAAAACAATAAAAAAAAAATTCATTTCTTTGTTTGGTAAAAGTAGTTCAGGTTAGTTGCTTTATTTACCAAGGAAAAATAATGTTTTCTTAAGTTCTTTATTTGAATTCTTAGGACATTAAGTAGCCCATAGTCGAGCGAAATATTTTTTTAAGTTTTTCTTTTCAAAGATCTGAGAAAAGCAGTTACGAAAAAGTTTGGTTAAAGAGTTTAAATTGGCAAATCTTTATTTGTGAAGAAGAAGTAGTTTGTTTTCAGTTTCATCTTATGCTCTTCTCTTTTGTCTCTTAAAAAAAATCACTGGTTTCATTTTCGTTCCCTTTGACTTAAGACAACCACTAAAATTAACCCTTAATTAAAATTTATTAGACTTTGTGTTTGTAGGGTCCATCAATTTAGTCTAGGCTAGAGCCTTGATTTAGGATTGGAGAGGAAACTCTTCAAGGCTAGAAAAACAAACATAAGTTTTTGTGCTAGGGAGTGCTTGAAAGTCCAGTAACCATGAAAGTTATCTGAGACCCCACTCTAACATAGGGGCTAAACAAAAGGTCGTGTGCGGAAAGGTAGTCGAGATAACCCCTCCAACGATGGGCCAAGTGTAGTGGGGAACGCTTATAGAGGGCTTATCTTGGGATTCTGTTGATTGCATTTGCCACAGAGATTAGTGGGTCTCGAATCCATTCGAGTTCCTCATTCATCTTATAGAACACTTTATTTTGATACCCTTGAAAGGTTTTTGTCTTGATACCCTACTCATTATGGTCTATCCAACTGTCGACTGTACCCGCCTGGTGATTGTTGCGTGCTGGAAACCTAGTTTCCTCTATCTTAGTGACTTACATAGGTGACTGCGAAGGTATACCGCAATACCTAGGGCACACATCAGGCCACACTTTGGCAAGTATACCTGGAGGGTGCCTCCGTATTCGAGTTTCACCTGCATTGATAAGTTTCTCTACTGTTGGCTGGTGTAACTGTTGTTCCAACTAGCTAGTGATTTGCTTGTCTTGTCTCATAGGAACTTTTTCTAGTGTGTGTTGGTATTTAACATTAATAGAAAGCCCTAGTGTGTCATTGATATTCTCACAGCATGGAGGATCAGAAGCTCCACCAGTCGCGAAGGCTTCTTGGCCTGCCACCGGTTAATTTGGAGCCACCCCTGCCACTGCTAAGGCGAAGACTAGACTAGCAAGAGTCTTTTGAGGTGACCGAGCCATAGGAAACTGAGCCCGACCCATATCTAAGAGGAGAACATTTGATTCCAGAGGAAACAACCATTTTCGACCTCAAAGCGGAAGCTCTTGGTCCATATAAACCTCTGATCACTGATTTATCAACGCCCATCATCGTACATGTTAAACCTTATGAGCGTTAGGTATTTTCACAAGAAACGATGGAGACAAATGTTTCTACTTCTTTAGGGAATCCTCATATTCCCTCTACGACTGTCACTACAGGGGGTTTTCCGCCTCCTAACCAACTGTCTCCGGTCTGGACCACTATGGTCTTGATTTCCTCTACCTCGGGCAATGGTCCAATTCCGTCTATGATGATGATCACTACTCCTTTCACCCAAAGTGCAACAAGCCCTCCATTCTCATACGAGATTCCTGGCTTTGATACAAACTCTATCCTTTCCTACTCCACTCTACAGAATTTAGGTCTAGGGGCAGGGAGCTGGAACGCTCCTCTGCAAGGATCTATGGAGGGCATTTCAGCTCCCTATAACACTTTCCCTTATGGAGGGGGTCATATACCCCCTTCTTCCCCTTCGCTTGGCGATGCTCACCAACACTCTGTTGGGCTGAACGTAAACTATAGTTCGTTTGGAGCAGGTAGTCAAGGAATTCCTTATTATAACATGTCGATAGGTTCGACATTGTTCTCTTTGTTCAACGTGTTTGGTAACAATGCATTCTCGTCAGCTACCGTCTTGACTGGGGGAAACCCCGGTTATGGACAACAAAATCCTGTGCAGGGTACTATTCTTGCGCAGGGGGAAAACTTAGGAATTCCCTCCTCACAAAGGACCTTGGAATCCATGGCAGGGATCATTTCCCTCATCAGGGATACTGACTGGGGGAAACCCCTTCCATAGCCAATGGAACCTCGGGCAAGTCTCAAGACCTATTTCCATAGGATCGGTAGGGGGCAACCCTTCCTAAAATCTTTGGAATGCAACACAATACCAACCTTTTACATCCTATTATGGGAGTCAGTCGATGACGTCTCAACAAGTGCAGAATATGTACGTTGGTCACAACCATGGTTATTACCAGAACCCTGGCCAACAACCTAACTTTTCCTGGCAACTTGGTGCAAGCTAAACTCCAGGTTCCTTTTTCCCTCGTTATAATCAACAACCCAAATTACCGTTTCTGGCAACTTTGCACTTTCCAGACTTGACAAGGTTATTAAATGACCCCATCTGTCATGATCTACATTGGCGTCCCATGCCAACCAAGTTTCCTTCGGACATTCCAAATTTCGAAGCTAAGCCTAATGAAGATCTAGGCGATCATGTGACTACCTTCCATTTATGGTGCTCGACCAATTCTTTGAGAGACGACTCCATTCAATTGCGTTTGTTTCAATGCACTCTCATAGGGAGTGCTGTGAAATGATACATCGATCTCAACCGCTCAAGATACTCTACCTTTGGCAAATTGGCAATGGATTTCTTAAACTATTTTCAATTACCTATGAGATACAATGTCAACACCAAGTTGCTAGCCAACTTTGAGAAGAAAAAGGGAGACCATATCTCAGATCACATATTAGAATGGAGACACTAGAAGAGTTTGATAAAATTACCAGTCCCACCAATATTCCTGCTTGAGTGGTTCCTTAAGTCTTTGGTACCACAATTATCTAAAGATGTCGCAATGTCGGGGTCTTTTCAGATGAAAAAGCGATAATGAGAGCTCAATAGCTAGAGCTGATTTACTCTCAGTCTAGTTTACTTTACGAAGTTTTTCCAGATGCACCACGGTCGATAATTGACAAGACCAGATAGAAATCTGGACCACATGCCGATGGTATTTTTGGTTTAGTGCAAATGAATCCCACTGATTAGCTATCGAATCAATTGCAGTAATTGTCAATATAGAAGACAACGGCCAGCCAGACCACTGGTTTGGCTACTCCCCTTACTCAAACGTTAGATGTACATAGTGTGCAATCGAAAAACCCGAAGGCCACCCAATAGCCTGACAGAAAGAATAAACAACGAAATAAGGGTAAGGGGGATAAGAAACCTACCAATAATGTTGGCGGGGCCAACACATAAAAGAATAAGTCAAAGTATCCATGTAATCTTTGCACGAAAGACCAAACGACTCACTAGTGCCCTCGACTTGCGGAGGCCCATAATTTATTGGCACAATAACAACCTGCCATGTTAATGAACCCATTTCCACATGGAAAAAATTTAACTCAAGCCTCTTCGAGCACAAAAGGGGGTAGTCAGAGACCCCCTCTATCTTCGAGTAATCCTTTGTTCGCGAACGTGTACATGATGAAAGGTAGCATTGATATAGCAACTAGGACACGTGACTATAGAATGCAAAACACCTCTGAGAAGGGTAAAGAAGCCTAAAACCCACCTCTTCCTCCCCATATTGAGAATACATTGGGAGAAACAATGACATGCATCCAAAAAGGTGCATTCAAGAAAGATTCTCACAATCCAAATGCAAGGGCCACCCAGAACTACTCTATGGTGGAGGATTTGTCTCAAACCCCTTGTGTAATGTTTGCTTTGGAAGTCCTCCAGAGATGCCCCTCCCAAAGAAAGGCTCTTTTAGCTGCCTTAGGATATACTGAGACTTGTAATCCAGGAATGATCATGCTTGATACAACCAACTTAAAACATCGTCTTTCTTACCACGTGGAGTTTCAGATAGTAGTGGCTTACACCATGAAAAATTTTACTCTGAACATTTTCCGCATGGTAGTTGATGAGGGTTCCTCGACATGTGTGATTTCTTTGGCTTGTTGGAAGGCCATTGGCCAACCCATTTTGTCTCCGTCACATACTCTTCTTACCACTTTTGACGGTCATTCATTCCGACCACATGGAATCATCCCCTCTTTCCCTGTGCAGTTAGGGGGGAAGACCATGTGCATCCAAATTGAAGTGGTCGATGCATCTCTCGTCTACAATCTCTTGTTAGGAAGGAGTTGGACCTATGCTATGAAAGCAGTGGTTGCGATAGTTTTCCCGGTATTGTTGTTTCCACACGAGGGCCAGATCGTGTCCATTGATTAGTTATCCTTCTCTTGTCCTGACCCTTCATCGGGGGTATCCACGGTCCCGATGATTGACAACCCTCAGCTCGACATCATCAACGTAGGGGTTGGTTTGTGCCCACATTTGATGGGTACTTTCGATTACCCACCTCCGACCAACAATGTCCAGTACATATCAGCTATCCCCGACCAGCCTAGGGATGAAATATTCCAAATCTCGTCATTTTAGACGACTTACTTTAATGATCCGTGGAATCTTCCTTCCACATCAACAATGATGGAAGGGACAGGGCACCATGGTATGGCCATGCATTTCTATGCAACAAAATTTGCGTACTCTATAGTTCAATAAGCTTATGTCGACCCCGATCCAACCCCCACACAGGAGTTAGATCTGGTTCTCGAGCCTATTTGGGCTAAAGGTTCCCTCACCGATATTGATTCTTTAGACTTAGTCTTTCCCTTAGATGAGGTGATTATCGAGGCAATGACTATTCTGGACAAACCTTGGGATGATCTCCATCACATATCTTATTTCCTTCGAGAGTTAAGAAGAATTGAAGTAGGTGAATTTACTCTGACTATGATAGGAGATAGGGCTTGTCCTATCAATCCTTTGGCTATGCACCCTTTTTACACTGAAGGAAATATGGAAAACATAGCTAAAATGATACCTATTGATATCTCCAGAATCCCTGGTGTCATGGAGATTGTCTTCGTCGGAGCAGACTGATTTCTCGAGGAGATTCAAATCTACAAGGATTTATTTAAAGATTTCTATGATGTGTTTTCTCGGTCTTATGAGGAAATTCTAGTCATATATTCAAGAATCATTGAACATGAAATCACGACATATGATGAAGCTTCGTCTAGTTAATCCTAGGAAAACATAAGCTATTAGGGCTGAAGTAGAGAAAGTACTCAGAGATGGTTTCATCTACCCTGTTCAATTGACTCAATGGGTGTCAAATCTCATGCTAGTCAACAAAAAGTAGGGTACAATTCACATATGTATAGACTTCCATGATTTGAACAAGGCCTGTCCAAAGGATAATTTCCCCACACCATTTATTGACCAAATAGTTGATGAATGTGCAAGTTGCGAGGCCTTTTCTTTCATGGATAGTTTTTCGAGATACAATTAGATATAGATCAAACCCGAAGACCAACACAAAACCGCTTTCATTTTTTTGTGGGGTACATTCACTTATCAGAAGATGCCTTTTGGTCTGGAAAATGTTGGAGCTACTTTTCATCAGGCCATGTCTTTTGCTTTCCATGATCTCAAACACATAGTTGAGGCTTATCTTGATGGTTTAGCATCACGATCTCATAAGAGAGATAATCATCCCACACACCTCTGACTCATCTTTGAGCAATGTTGCTACTAGTGGATTCACTTGAATCCAAACAAATGCAGTTTTTGTGTAACGTCGGGTCATCTTCCAGGTTTAATAGTTTCAATAATAGGGATCATGGTTGATCCTCTAAAGGTTGAGGCAATAGTTCAGTTGCCTCTCCTTTTCACAGTCCCTCAGGTTCAAAGTTTACAGGGAAAAGCAAAATTTTTATGATGTTTCATTGCAAACTATGCCAAGATCACAAAGGGTTTCATGCATTTATTGAAGAAGGACATTCCTTTTCATTGGGACAAAGCTGCTCAACGCTCTTTCAGAGTGTTGAAACACACCCTCACATCTGCCCCTCTGCTTCACCTAATTATAATAAAGATTTCTTATTGTACTTGTTTGTTGCAAAGCCGACCATCGGTATGGTATTGGTTCATAAGGATGATTTTCTCTCAAAACACATGATTTATTAACTGAGCCAAGGCCTAGTTGGACTAGAACTCAATTATTCCCACTTTGAAAAACTTGCTTTGGCAGCAGTTCATGCTGTCCAATGGTTCCGTCATTACATCTTGTTTCACAAGACCACTGTTTGCACCCAATTCGTCACTAGGTGAGCAAATGATGAGTGCTTACATGCCCAGTTGGGCTCTGCTAGGCATGACAACTGTAGAGTAAAAGGTTAGAAAGAGAAACAACAAAGTTATAAACAAAAATCAAACTAAAACTAA
>ML797172.1:23194-62462 GCA_009831015.1 Picea engelmannii | reverse complement strand
TTTTGATAACTTTTATTTTTGCAAAGCATTTACATCTTTGAATGACCATCTTTCAATCATGGACTTCCTTGTTAACTTTGCACATCTTTTGATAAATTTTATTTTTGCAAAGAATTTACATCTTCGAATGATTGGTTCTTGTGCTAAAATCATTATTTACTTTGTTTAGATCTCTATTTAATGATTGGTTCTTGTTTTACAATCATTATTTACTTTGTTGAGATCTCTGTTTAATGATTGGTTCTTGTGTTACAATCATTATTTACTTTGTTGAGATCAATCATTCTAAGAAGTCATTTAATATGCTTATCATTTTGTAGTAGTTTTTATTGTGGGAAGACTATGTGGGTTAAGATGTAATATGAATGAGAGAAAAAATGAAGTGTGAAATTCCCCCTCCCCAACTGATGGTTTTTGGAAATTTTTAATGAGAAAGGGAATAGTGAAATAGTGGAATATTTTCCAAATATCATCATTTTAGCATCTAAAAAGAATCTCAAGATTAAAGGTTAGAAAACATCATACCTTACTTACCTACAGAAGTGGATGAATCTTGCATGTTCAGTTGCTGCAATTCTGATCTGAAGCTTCTTCTGCAAGTTGTGGATGAAAGACAGATCTGTATTGTCATATCTGCTACTGGATCTTCTGCTGGACAGTCTGATGAATCTGATGAGTCTGCAGAATATGGCTGAAAATGTATAAGGCTTGGAAGGTATACAAAATATAGAAGTTACATCCCCCCCCCCCAGCCTTAATTATTGACTTGTCCTCAAGTCATGACAAACTGAAAAAGAATGAAAGGAAATCCGCTTCATCTGCTACAAATTATGTGTCTTCAAGTCTTCAACGATCGATGGCACAAATCTTATTATGTGATTAAATGTGCTGGTGTCGAACATAGAAAGAAGTTGTTAACTTAGTGGCCATTGATGAATGCCACTAGCCAACATGAGAGCTCCCACCATTGATTCCAATGGGAGTCAATACGCCTAACACATCTTTGTAGGTACAAATAAGTTTGTTGTGGTCGAGTCACCTACAAGATCCAACGAACAAGGTATATTAATGTACTCCCATTGTTCATTGGCAAGAGTACTTGCCATTAAGGCATACAAGCCTCTAGGTGTTTTTACAAAGATTATTAGACTCTAGGACTTTGACTCAATGGTGGAAGGAAGGGTTTATTTGCAAGTGTAGGAAAAAAGGAAACTGACAATGAATATGTAAAGTGGGCCAAAAAACTTGTAGATAAGCCTTGTTTGTTTTATTGGTGAGTTAGGATTGTATGAAGTGAAGTGTAATGGGAAATGGATAATGACTCTTGCTGGAATTATGGCATGCAAACTTTCAAATATAGCAATGGAATGGAAACTCTCAATGGAATGCAAACTTGTAAACATAGCAAATCTGCTCCTTAATTCTGTACTTTTGGCTAAAATAGCAGAGTTTGACCAGCATTGAAGAACTACTTGTAGACGTGGAATTCAAGGGTAGATAGGTGTTTCACCATCCTTGTACATTTAGGAACAAATCCCATCTCTTTGAATTTTGCTAATCTGTCATGCAACATGTCAAACCATTAATCTATTACATGAAGTTGTAAGAACTTATAATTTTCTGGAAATTTTATTTATGATCATGGACTGGTTCTTTTAGAGTTTCTCATGAAATTTGTCTTTGGAAGACGAATTTTCGTCACAATGTAATATCCTTATTGATCACTTGATTAACCTATAACCTGCGAAAAAAACTTTGCAGAAAGAAAACATAAGTGTATTCAAGAAGAAATCAGAGTTCATTGATGATGTCAATCAGAGTTCATTTAATGTCAACCCGGGAAGGTAAACTTAGAAGTGCCACCTATAGGTCTAGAAAGATTTCTAATTTGTCCGAGATCTTTGGTTCTTTTACAAGAACATATTCAACAAGATCTCTTCCAACAACTAAAGAAACCTAGATCTAACATTCATCGAGATCCTAAGGTTCTCTTACAAGAACACTTGAATTTTAGGATCTCCTCCAATATTAGAACATCTAATAAAAAAACTTTTAAAGCTGAAATGAAACAAAAACATAAATTAAGTTATACCTAAAATAAGCAAATTAGCATGCAAGTGAGGCCATGGGGGCCCTCCATAACTCCACAAGCACACCAATTCAAAGAGACTCAGATGTAGAAGAAAAATCGAAGTATGACTCTTTATTTCAAAATCTCCATTACAAATCAACTCTAAGATTACAATTCTTTCTAATTCTAGGATTACAAGCTTCAAGTTACAAATGGAGGAGATTGTACTCCTATTTATACAATGGGATGAGTAACAAACTCATAATGATCATCCACTAATCTCTCTTTAGTTCCATACATCTCTCAACCATCTAGACACATAACCCCCTTTTGTCCTTGATCTTCTCCATGAGATCATGATCTTCTCGATGAGGTTTATCTTCTTAAATTCGAATTTGATCATGCAAGGCCACATAAAGGTGTCTTCGAAGCTTCCTTGGCACCTACACATGTCACAAAAACAATCCATTTTCCATATATAAAGTAATATATATTATTTTCTAATATTAATCAAGAATTTCTCTTAAAAATGCTTAAAAATAAATAATATTTGGAAAATATAAATGAGACCCATTAATGGTGAACAATAGGTAAAATGAAGTGACATGGTGGTGAATAATGAGTGATATAATGGAAGCATAGGTGAAAAATGTATGGTAATGAGTGATATTTGTATGACGTTTTGAAGCCCAAAAAACGGTGTTAAACACATTTAAATGCTCAGTCACCGAACTTCCATCACTCATCCTTAGAAGATACAATTTGTTTATGAGAAACAACTTATTTACCAGAGATTTTGACTGGTATAATATTTCCATCTTGTCCTGTACTTTCGTGGCCTAATCTTCACCTGAGACATTCAACAACACTGAATCTTCAAGACAAATCCGTACTGCGATTCTTTCTCTTATTTCAAGTTTCTTCCATTCTTTTGTCGACATGCCTGTCGGTTGGGTACCTAGACAAACCACTGTCCATTGTTCTTGCTCCATAAGAAGATATTCCATTTTGGGCTTCCAAAGCTCAAAATTATAGCCATTGAATCTTTTTGTCTCTATTATGGAACTAATCGTCATTCTTTACCGCGATAATTAAAATAATTTATGATTTATGACTCTTACTATACCTACGGTTTAGTTCTTAGATTCAAGATTGGAAAATCAATATCAAATATACTCACCAAATTGTTACACCTCTCTAATAACTCACTTATCAGGGACTACCTAATATTTGATACCACATGTCAGGAAATGAAAGATACTTCTACACTAATCCTAGCAGAATAGAAGAATAATTTAATCACAAAAGAAAATGACACAAGCAATACCTTGGAAACCATTAATCGAGAAAACTAACATTCCTTTGAGATTTATTCTTTCTTATTGTATTATTCATTTAGGATAAAAGGTTACATGTCTAACCTTAGTCCACACCTAAGACACAATCGACATCATACCCTCTTGGACAGGAAAGAAAAACCCTGTAGCCAATTCAGCTTACATATGCATGACCAACAACCTATACTTACACATGCATTAACATGCAAAAGTGCATTCTATTATAACCTTACAAAAATATCCTTTATGACCTTACAACACACCTAGTTATAGGCTTTACAATAGGAAAACCCCTAAAGATTGGTGCCCAAAAACGATTATAGATCCATGCACATCATTGGCTACAAATCCTGCAAATCCCAAGATTCTGTTACAGTCAAATCGAAGTCAATTTTAACAGTCGACTACCTGTCGACCTTCATTCGGTCTCTAGTCAGTCATCTCACGCCCACAGTTCGACCTCTTGTTGGTTGACTTTCCGTCGATATCTTCGACTTCAAATTTACTTGGTCGACTTCCTCGACCTTCGACTTGTTGTCGATCTAGCTTGACTTCGACCTACTGCCAATCTACCTCGAATATAATTTCACTACAAAGAATATAACAAAACAATAATGGTTTCATCTATTGTGTTGTTCTACTGTTATTCTTTCTAGTATTTTTGAAACTGTAGCTATTTGTTTTTCCAGGGTAGAGATGTATTCCGATGTCTTAAAGATACAACCATTTGTCGTTCAATGCATAAATCCATGGTCCAAGAATCATACACATAGGAAGTACAAGTGGTACTTAAGTGCACATTGTTGGCCACCCTTGTAACCCTTGTTGGTACCCATTCGAGTGGTAGTGCATCAGACAACAACTGTATATAGACTTACCTAGATATCCTGAATCCCTCCATAGATAAATCAATTTTCCACCACCGAGAACAACACTTAGGAAGATACTCTATAGTACCAGGGTAATTAAGTAGTACAACTAAGGGTATGGTCTAGCCTCCTTAGTTGGTGCCCTGAGATATTGGGATGAGTACTATTGTTTGAACCTGCACATATATTAGAGAGATATAACACAAGGAAAAATATTTTATGTAGGCACGCTGAAAACCCTAACCCTTGGGACAAAAACATAACAGAACAATAACATACAATATCTATTTTCATGAAACCTTGCCATTTGCATTCGGGTTGCGAAATTACTACAAATTTCTTCATGTTAAGAATTTTGAAATTTCACCGTTGCAATATTATTCAGTTTAGAGTATAACTCCATAGGAGTAAAAAAAAAGTGTGGGGCCTACCCACACCCTTATTTCAGACCTATCCCATTGGACTCCTCATTTTGTTCTGATCGTAGTAATACCTATCATTTTTCAACTTTTTTTTTCTTTGTGGTCCTGAACCCCTTCCGTCCCTCTTATCTGGGACCTACCCCATTGGATTTTACTCTTCACTCTAATCATCGTGATACCCTTCACCCATAACCCCTTTTTTGTGTGGTCCCACCCGCCCCGTTTCGGTTCCCCCATTCATCATGGCCCACACCCATAGCCAAGACCTTGAATCCCACCTCAATACCTTGTCATCTGATTTATTAGAGGCCAGAAGGAAGTGCGACAACTCAGTGCCAATATTACCACCATCAATAACCAAATTCCTTCCACCATGTAGAAAATTGCAGCTATGGAAACCATAATGCAATTTGAACCTTTTGCCCATGAATTTCTAGGAGAGGAGTATGTAGAAAACATTGATTTTTGAGATATATTTCAAACCATACAATGATATATTCAATCAACACACCATGTATTCTCTCCATCCTACCACTAATATTTCTCGTTGCTTTATGAATATTTCCTATTTAAGCTCACTATAAAGAAACATTGTCTTCATCTTGCAAACAATTAATGTAAATTTAATTGTGAATGACATCAATGTCATGGTTTTTCATTTACTATTAATTAGTGATGATAATATAAGTTGTCTTCTTCTTTATTTCATTTTAATAAGAAAGTGTGATTTGATATGTGGGTAATGTTAATGTTTAAGCCATTATTATAGTTCTTTGCATTTCAATAGATAACAACAACATAAGACAAGATCACTGAGAAATACACAATCACAAGAGAGACATCATTTATCCTGGGAAACCCTCTAGGGGAAGAAACCCCAACAAAAATTCCTTATTATAGATAGCCAATACATTGCCAAGAGATAACTCAAGCTAATACAAAATATCCTCTCCCAATAATGCGCCACTCTCTCTCTCTCTTCTCCAACTGTAGTTCTAAAACTTGTCTCTCAAAATGAGCAAGTGAGGTGTGTCTAAGTGAGGCGCTAGCCTCCTTATATATACTAATTTGGCACGTGTGAAGTGTCTCTTCATTGGTAGGGCCGAATTCTTAATTTGGGTGGTTATAACCACCTTTATTTTATTCCGGGGCCTCTTTGATATATTCTGGGGACGACTTCTTCTTTTTCCTATTACAATTATATTATGACCAATTTGCAAAAGGGGTTTTGTTCCTTTTATAATGGCCGACAAGATCAATCCACAATGGGGATTGATCCAATGAATAATATATCAAATAATAATAATAATACACTTTGCAGTTACATTATTTCAACACTCCCCCTTAACAAGAAGGGTATTCTTCAATAGCATCAGGTGAGAGAGAGAGGACAACATCATCAATAACATCAAGTGGGTGAGAGTACAACATCATCAATAACATCTTGGAATACTGACTGGCGTATCTATAAATCATCAAAATTTTTCTTCATCGGCAACATCGTCATTCTCAAAGGAATGCAATCATCATCTACATCAATATGTATTATTATAAAACTAATACATCATCATCATCACAACACAAGTCTGACTCATCATAATACAGGACTGGCTTTACGTCACAACTGTCAAGCTGGAAGCTCAGTACTCATCTTGCTTTACGTCACAACAATAAATTTGGAAGCAAGATACTAGACTGGCTTTACGTCACAACTTCTCAAGATGGAAGCACAGTACTAGTCTCATCTCAACGTCTTGCTTTACGTCACAACACTCAAGATGGAAGCAAGATACTAGACTGGATTTACATCACAACTGTCAAGTCGGAAGCACAATACTAGTCTCATCACATCATCTTTCTTTATGTCACAACAATAATGTTGGACGCAAGATACTTGTCCTTCTTTATGTCACAACAATCAAGCTGGAAGTAGGATACTAGACCGAATTTACGTGATAGCTATCAAGCCGGAAGCACAGTTCTAGTCTCATCACATCGTCTTGCTTTATGTCATAGCAATAAAGTTGGAAGAAAGAGATGTCTTATCACAACAAATACTCCCTTTTTCGAGGAATGTCCCTTTGGACTATACCAAGCTTATCTCGAAAGTGCTCAAACTTTACATGAGATAGAGGCTTGGTCAACACATCAACAACCTATTCATCCATGCTAACGTACTGGAGCATTATGGATCCTCTCTGCACCATGTCACAGATGTAATGATATCATATCTCTATGTGATTCGAACCGTCATGGAATAAAGGATTCTCTATCATCTTTATGCAGCTTTGGTTGTCACATAGGATCGTGGTTACTTCCATCTCTAGGTCAAATAGACTAGTCAACAAATTTCAAAGCCATATATCTTTGCAGCTTGTAGAACATGCAACAATGTATTCTTCTTCCGCTGTGATGAGAGGAATGTTGGATTGCTTTCTAATATGCCATGAGATCATGGCTGATCCCAAACTGAAACAACATCCTAAAGTGTTTTTCCTGTCAGAAACACTTCCTGCCCAATCTACATCAGTATATCCACTCAATGTGAAATCATGATCTCCATCATAGCTGAGACCACAATATATTGTATCCTTAAGGTACCTCATCACATGTTTTGCAGCAGCTAGGTGAACATGTTTGGGTTTTGGTCTGGTGTTCGTCAGGTACATCAACGATCCAATAACCTGTCTGTACAGCGTGGCATTAATCAATTCTGATGAAGTGTTGGCCAACAACTTCAACTTCTCTTCTATGAGTGTATTCATGGAATTGCATTCCAACATGTCGAATCTCTTCAAGATTTCAACTACATAATTCCCTTGGTTAAGTAAGATCCTCTCTGGACTCTTCCATACCTCAAGACCTAAGAAATAATGCATTAGGCCAAGGTCTTTCATTTCAAATTTTGAGGCAAGTCTCTTCCTACATTCAGTAATGAGCTTTTCTTCTCCGGTTAAGAATAAGTCATCCACATATAGTAGTAATATCACTGGCTCATCATTCATAACCTTGAAGTAGAGGTTAGAATCTTCTTTACTCTTGGTAAATCCCAATCTCATCAGAAAACTATCTATCCGACCATACCAAGCTCTAGGATATTTCTTCTATCCGTACAATTCTTTCTTCAATCTACAGACATGAGACTTCCTATCTTCAACTTCAAATCCTTGAGGTTTCTCTATATACACTTCCTCTTCGATGACGCCATTTAGGAAAGTTGTCTTTACGTCCATCTGGTGCAACTTCCACTTCATCTTATCTGCAAGGGCTATGATGGTTCTTATCGAAGTGTATCTGGCTACAGGAGATAATTTATCTTCATAGTCAATGCCTTCCTTTTGAGAAAAGCCACGAGCGACGAATTTTTATTTATACTTCTCAATACTTCTGTCAGCAGCATGTTTTATTTTGAAGAGCCATTTGGAGGACACCACGTCTTTACTCTTCGTTCTGGGAACTATTTCCCATACATCATTCTTTACTATGGATTGGTATTCCTCTGTCATGGAATCTGCCCATTCTTTCATCTGAATGGCTTCTTCAAAGAAGGTAGGCTCCTTATCTAGGAGGTCACACATCAAAGACGTATAATTGGAGAATGGCTTTGGTCTTTTCACCTATCTCCTGGTTCCTTGGGGAACACCATACTTCTCTCCATCTTGAATGAGCTCTCTAGCCCAAGATGGATTTGTTTTATGGAGGATCTTCATCTGAGGCGGTTCTTGAAATTCTACTATATCATGGTCTTCTAGAATTTCCTCATCAAGGGAAACTACGTCTTCCCTCATTTGTTATGCTTCTCTGGGAACCTCCCTCACTGATTTTGCAGTTCTGGGGATTACGGGTTCTTCTTCACATACTTCTTCAAGATGAATCTTCTCAATTTCTTGCATGTTGCATCTTCATCAAAGGTCACATCCCTGCTGATCTCAATGTGGCAGTGACCTCGTATGTAAATTCTGAAGGCCTTGGATACCTCACAGTATCCCACAAGTATCCCCTTCTTTCCTGAAGGTTCCATCTTGTTTCTCTTCTCTTTCAGAATATGTATAAAAACTGGGTAGCCAAATATTTTGAGATGGCTTACCTCTGGTTTCTTTTCGGTCAACATCTCTTCTGGGGTCTTGAACCCAAGTGCACTATGGGATAATCGATTTTGCACATAAACAACTGTCATTGCTGCTTCTGCCCATAAGCACATTGGAATATCTTGATCATGGATCATAGTCTTCACAACTTCCATTATCGTTCTATTCTTTTGTTCAACTACACCATTTTGTTGAGGATTATAGGGAGTTGTGAGTTCCCTCTTGATCCCAACATCTTTGCAGAAGCTCACAAACTCTTTTGAGGTATATTCTCCTCCATTATCTGAACTGAGTATCTTGATATTTATTTCGGAAAGGTTCTCTATCAAGGCTTTGAATTCATTGAACTTGCTAAACACTTCATCTTTAGATTTCAAAAAATACACCCAGGTCTTACGAGAATAATAATCAATAAATGATACTGAGTATACATACCCACTAATGGAGGACGATGGAATTGGACCACATACATCTGAATGAATGAGCTCTAGGACTCCTTTTTCTTTTTTGTCTCTCTTCGGAAAAAGGGTTCTTGATGTTTTTCCCTTGCGCACATCCATTTCACACGCCTTCATGGTTAATTTTGAATTCTGGTAGACCTGTGACGGCTTTGCATATGTATGGTAGTGCCTTGTAATTGATGTGAGATAATCTTCTATGCCAAATTTCACATGGGTTTTCAATGGCATGGATCATGGCAGCCTCTGAGTGACCCTTTAGCTTATGCAAGCCATTTTCTTCTCTTCCAATGATGATTTCTTCTTTCAAGGTTTCTCCTTTCACCCACATGAGGACTTCTCCATCTATAAAGACAAATATGAAGCCTTTCTTTTATAAAGAAGAAATGGAGAGAAGGTTCTTTGTCAAACCTAGTACAAAGAGTACGTCCTTCATCTTTATTGAGTTCCCTGAATTTATCTTGTATCTTGATTCTCCCACTCCCTTGATGGGATATTGGTAATCATCTCCAAGTGCCACTTTCTGAGAAAAATTATTTTCTAAAATACAAGAGAGAATGTATCTCTAACCTATCATGTGCTTGGAGGCACCACTATCAATGAGCCACGTGTCCTCTCCAGGTGTTACCGATCATGAGAGGGCCGAGATTAAGACATAGTCTTTGATCTGCTCTTTTATCAACTTTGCAGGTGGCTCCTCATCTTCAACTTCATGGGCATGGTGCCTCTTATGTTTTCTCTTGTATTATTCCCATCTAGCTGGACATAATTTTGCAATGTGTCCCATCTTGTCACAATGATAGCATTGTATAGATGAGTAATCTCTTTCCCTTCGTTGTCCTATCTTCTGAAATCTCCTTGGATGAGATTCTTTATTATTGAATTTGTTTGTTGGTTGAGGCTCTTTATGAGTCTCCTTTTGGAAGTAGGTTTTCTTCCTTCCTCTTTTGGTGTGAGTAGAGAGAGCTTGATCATCATCTCTTGCTAGTAGCGCTTCATGGTCAGCTACTCTTGTTTCTTCTTGAATGCATTCTTCCCATAGACGGTCAAACTTCAGTTTCTCTGTTCTGGCACAAATCATTTGGATGAATTCATCCCAAGGTCTTGTGAGACCATTAAGAGCTTTCATTATGAGATTTTATTCATCTATGGTGTCTCCAATTGCTTCTAACTATTTTTTAAATTCAGAGATTTTGGAGAAATATTCTTGGATTGTTTCTCCTTTTTGCATCCCCGTATTCTTCAGTTGAGTTCTTAGATTCATCTTCTGGTTTATGTTATTTCCTTCGTACAGTCTGCTTAGAGCATCAAACATTTGTTTCAGAGTATTATTTGATTACACATAAGGAATCAGGTGGTCTTTGATTGAGTCTGCAATGATTCTTTTGGCCCTAATCGTGTCCTTTAGATGCTTGGATTTTTCTGCAGCATCATCGGGTTCCGATACTTCTTCTTTGATGAATATTGCTAGGTCATTCTCTTCAAGGATCAGGTCGATCCTATACTTCCAGGAATGAAATTTTTCCACGCCTTTCAATTTGTCAGCAAGCTTCGTGCTTGCAGACATCTTTTACTTGGAGCTAGGAAAATGACCAAAAAATGAAAACGCTCAAAATCAAATTTTGAACTTACCAGGAGATGTGCTTGGCTGAGGTGAGTAGCCTGGTGTTCTTGGATATAAGAAAATCCAAATTTTACCCCTCCAAACTTGATCTTCATATTTCTGGACTGGTGCTTCTGGTTTTCTGGTACCTCTGGTACTCTGGTACTTCTGGTACTTCTGGTTCTCTAGTTTTCTGGTACTTTTGGTACTTTGTGAAACTAGGGTTCCACTTTACAAGAGATCTAGCCACTGAAAAGGTGTGTTGAAGGTGCCAAAATGATCCTTGGGGGAGGGCGCACTTTTCTAGATGGTTTTAGGGATGAAATACCTCACCAACAAAAAACCCTAATTTGCATGTACGACAACAATGACGTTTTTCACTTTCCTCTTATGAAATCTGCTCTCTTCAGCTTGGCTCTGATACCATGTTAATGTTTAATCCATTATTATAGTTCTTTTCATTTCAATAGATAACAACAACATAAGACAAGATCATTGAGAAATACAAAATCACAAGAGACACAACATTTATCCTGGGAAACCCTCTAGGGGAAGAAAACCCAACAAAACTTCCTTATTATAGATAGCCAATACAATGCCAAGAGATAACTCAAGATAATACAAAATATCCTCTCCCAAATATGCACCACTCTCTCTCTCTCTCTCTCTCTTCTCCAATTGCAGTTCCAAAACTTGTCTCTCAAAATGAGCAAGTGAGGTGTGTCTAAGTGAGGCGCTAGCCTCCTTATTTATACTAATATGGCATGTGTGAAGTGTCTCTTCACTGGCAGGGATGAATTCTTAATCTGGGTGGTTATAACCACCTTTATTTTATTTTGGGGCCGACTTCTTCTTTTGCCTATTACAATTGTATTATGACCAATCCACAAAAGGGGATTTGGTCCTTTTACAATAGCCGACATGATAAATCCACAATGGGGATTGATACAATGAATAATATATTGAATAATAATAAGAATACACTTTACAGTTACATTATTTCAATAGGTAACAAATAGCTCTAGATGATACCTAGAATTAGAAAGTGTACACATGTAAAACACCTTTTGTTTCTACCATATACTTGGAAATTTTTATTACTCGATTCACTTCTCCATCTTATTCTTGTTTCATCATATGTTATCTCACTAAATATGATGGTAAGAAAAACATATGCTACTTTTCTTTTTGACATTTCCTTTACCTCGCTTCAGGGGTATGTTAGTTTATACTAAACCCAAAAGAAATATTCATTCTCATGTATTAAATAGTAAGTTGTATTGTGCTACTTTCTCTTATTTTAAGTTTCTCCCATTATTTCATCGACATGCATGTCGGCTTGGTACCTAGACAGACCGTTATCCATTGTTCTCGATCCATAATAATATCTTCCATTTTAAGCTTCCAAATCTCAAAATTTTAGCCATTGAATCTTTCAATCTCCATTCTAGAATTTCTTGCCATTCTTTACCGTGATCTATAAAAAAATTATGATTTATGACTCTTATGGTACCTAGGGTTTAGTTCTCAGATTAAAGATTGGAAAATCAAGGTTTGATATACTCACCAAATCATTACACCGCTCTAATAACTCACTTGTCATGGCAGACCTAAGCTCCGATACCACATGTCAGGAAATGTAGGACACTTCCATACTAATCCTAGCAGAAAAAAAGAATAATTTAATCAAGAAAGAAAATGACACAAGAAATACCATGGAAACTCTTAACCGAGAAAACCAACATTCCTTTGAGAGTTCTTCTCTCTTGTTGTCTTATTCATTCAGAATAAAAGGTTACATGTATAACCTTAGTCTACGCCTTAGACACAATCAACACCATACCCTCTTACACAGGAAAGAGAAACTCTCTAGCCAATTAAACTTACATATGCATGACCAACAACCTATACTTACACATGCATTAACCTGCAAAAGTGCATTCTATGATTGCCTTACAACAATAGCCTTTACGACCTTACAACACACCTCTTTATAGAATTTAAAACAGGAAAACCCCTAAATATTGGTGCCCATAAATGGTTATAGATCCATGCATATCATTGGCTACAAATCCCGTAAATCCCAAGATTCTATTATAGTTGAATCCAAGATGAGTTTACCAGTTGATTACCAGTCAGCCTTCATTCGGTCTCTAGTCAGTCGTCTCATGTCCACACTTTGACCTCTTGTTGGTTGAATTTTCGTCGATATCTTCGAATTCGATTCTACTTGGTTGAATTTCTCGACCTTCGACTTGTTGTCGATCTACCTCGACATCGACCTACTTTCTATCTACCTCACTGCAAAGAATATAACAACCCAACACTGGTTTCATCTATTGTGTTGTTCAACTGTTATTCTTCACAATATTTTTGTTTTCTACTATTATAATAGATCTAGTACCTAACAAGTGGTATCCGAGCACTTTCCTTGGCAGAAATTGTGGCTAATTTTTTTTCAAGGGTAGAGATGTATTCCTACGTCTTAAATCTACAGTCATTTGTCATACAATGCATAAATCCATGGTCCGAGAGGCATACATGTAGGAAGTACAACTGGTACTTAAGCGCACATTGTTGGCCACCCTTGTAACCCTTGTTGGTACCCCTTCAAGTGGTAGTGCATCAGACAACAACTGTATACAAACTGGCATAGATATCATGAATCCCTCCATAGATAAATCGATTGGTCGCCCGAATGCTATAGTGCCACCGAGAAAAACACTTAGGAAGAAACTCTCTTGTACCAGGGTAATCAAGTAGTACAACTAAGGGTACGGTCCAACCTCCTTAGTTAGTTCCCTGAGATATTGGGCTGAGTACTATTGTTTGACCCCGCATGTATATTAGAGAGTTATAGCACAAGGAAAACCCTTGTTTGCAGACACCCTGAAAACCCTAACCCTTGGGACAAAAACATAACAGAACAAGAACATACACGATCTATTGTCGTGCAACCTGGTCATTTGCATTTGGGTTGTGAAATTACTACAGTTTTCTTCCTATCAAAAAATTTGGGCATTTCACCTCTACAATATTATTCAGTTCTGAGTATAACTTCGCAAGAGTAAAAAAAAACGTATTGGGCCAACCCACACCTTTATTTCATACATATCCCATTGGAATCCTCCTTTTGTTCTGATCATAGTAATACCTATCATTTTTCAACTTTTTTTCTCTGTGGTCCCGACCCTCGTCTGGCCCCTTTATTTGGGATCTACCCCATTGGATTTTAATCTTCAGCCTGATCATCATAATACCCTTCACCCATAACCCCTTTTTTGTGTGGTCCCACCTACCCCTTTTTGGTTCCCCCATTCATCATGGCCCACACCCATAGCCAAGACTTTGAATCCCACCTCAATACCTTGTCATCTGATTTCTTAGAGGCCAGAAGGAAGCGTGTCAACTCAGTGCCAATATTACCACCATCAATAACAAAATGCCTTCCACCATGTAGAAAATTACATCTATGGGAACCATTGATTTTTGAGATATATTTCAAACCATACAATGATCTCTTCAATCAGCACACCATGTATTCTCTCCATCCTACCACTAATCCTTGTGGTTTCTTTATGAAGATTTCTCATTTAAGCTCACTATAAAGAAACATTGTTTTCATCTTGCAAACAATTAATGTAAATTTAATTGTGAATGACATCAATGTCATGGTTATGTATTTACTATTAATTAGTGATGATAATATAAGTTGTCTTCTTCCTTATTTCATTTTAATAATAAAGTGTGATTTGATATATGGGTAACAAATAGATCTAGATGATACCTAGAATTAAAAAGTGTAGACATGTAAAACATCTTTTGTTTCTACCATATACTTGGAAATTTTTATTACTCCATTCACTTCAACATCTTATTTTTGTTTCATCATATGTTCTCTCACTAAATATGATGGTTAGAAAAACATATGCTACTTAGTTTTTTTGACATTTCCTTTACCTCGCTTCAGGGGTATGCTAGTTTATACTAAACCCAAAAGCAATAATCATTCTCGTGTATTAAATATTACTTCATCGAGAGAAACTTTCGAAGTCGATAAAATATTTATATTTTGATTAAATAGTGTTATCTAAGTCTTAGTACTGTGAAACCAAATTCTATTACTATGTCATTTACTGTAGCAGTTCAAAAGTTTAAAAACATGATAAATATAACTATTAAATTTTAAATAAGTTTTATGAGTTGTCTTAGGCATTATCTATTGATTTTGTTGGAGAATAATTTGAATACTCTACAATAGTTATTGGAGGTTTGCTTGATTGGCGAGGTGAAGGGGTCAAGAAGTCAAATGGGAAGATGATAGACATGGACACGTGCACTACCAATTCTTCCAACATGTCCACTGCAACTTCATTTATTATGCATTTTCCTTAAGCATGCATATTGTAACCTAGACAACAAGTTCCCAGTTCCTTAAATGTTGAATATAGGCTTGAATTCAATCAGGCTGAGTGGCGGGGCTTCATTGTTTTTCCACTATTCAGTCAAGCTGAGTGGGTAGCCTCTACCTTGATCTTATTACATCTTGCTATTCAATAGAGGTCTTTAAGCTCTTCTTTTACCCTACACATAAATCATTGGGAATCCATCATTGTTGATTGTTTGGAGGAGTGTGACACATAACAAATCTTTAAAGGGGGAAAATGGTCCAAGAGATCAAGGGAAACAAAGAGGGTGGAAGAACTGCACAACACAAGAGGGAAGAGACTCACCGGAGGATGAAGGGAAAGAGTGTGAATTAGATTCCACCCAATAATTTCCTTAAGGAAAATCAAGAAACTTCATCAACAAAAAGTTCAATCCTAGGCTAGAGATGGCTCTCCCAAACTCGCAAATACTCTGCAACTATTCATGTTGATTTTGAGTTGGGAATGGGAATGGAAAATGCCCTCTCTCATGTCGGCTAGGAGGAATAAGGGAGCATTGAGTTCAATGGGGAGATTAGGAGAACCACATGCCCTTGAATGTGTGAGAAGGATGGTGGGACGAGGGATTATTAAATGCCTATCCCAATTCATCCCTTCCCACCCCTGATAGTTTTTTGAAAATAAACTATGAAAAAAAAAAGAAGATCTCTTCATGGGATATGTTCTTGTCTAACATAGCCCCCCCTCCTTGCCTTGCACTTTCAATGTGCCTTCAACTAATGAAACTTCTTTGTATGTGACTACTTCAAAGTTTTTTGCTTAATATGCATAGTGAAAATTGACCTCTTCAAAGTGCTTCACAAGTGCTTTGGGTATTTATAGATCTCTAGACAACATTGGTGAAGCATAGCTCCTGTGAGTTCTCAAAGCGTTTATTATTAAGGACGATTCTTGCATTAAAACTTTTATGGTTTCCCTTGAGACCTTAGTTACTAATTTTAATCTTTAGATTTCTTCATGTCCTCCAAAATTGAAAAAACTCTCAAATTGTCACTCAAAAAAATATAAACAAGTAATATAAATTCTTATGTAATCATTAATCAAAATTTTAATAATACATTATTATTATAAAAATAATAATTTTAATAAAAAAACAAATATTTTTTTACTATTAATAAAATATTATTTCAATTAAAAAAATCAATATAAAACACATCATATAAATAACCATCTTAAATTAAAAATGAACGGAAAGATAAGAAATAAAAAAAAAGAATATCCAAAACTTTAAAAACTTCATTATCGTTTAAAGATGAAGAAGCAAGAAATCTACATAAAATATAGTTTTAAATTATTTTAATATTTTTCAAATTTTTTTTAGTAAATACAACTATACTAAGTATTCGAAATTATGTCGAATTCACTACTTACAATTAAAAAATGCATCTTACGATTTAAAATTATATTCGAAAATGGTAACTTTGAATATGCAATAATATCAATTTAGATTTAAACTTGAAAACAAAAGTGCAAATTGACAAATCTTATATCACTCCAAAGATGGTTGTGAAATTTATTAAAATTATTGATACGGACAATGATGTACAATATATAAAAAATCAATGTTAACCTCACATTGTGTTGTGAGATTATTTTAGGTTAAACATCCATATCACAAATTTGTTTTCTAAATCGCGACAATTGATTCAGCCATATAAGGCCTGTAAGGAATCCCTCCATCTTATCCATATTCATTAATAATAGCCACAAGTTAAGTTACTAACGTTACTAAGATTGTAGGTTAAAGATTTTATGAAATGAAGATTTTTTTAGAGGATATTTATTCAAAATTCAACGAAAAATTGATGGATTATTTTTGTAGAATCCAAATACCTTATAAATTTTTCAGCATACTGAATTTATTTCTACATTCAGAAATGAATTATGAACAACAAAAATAGTGATTAATATAAATTTATATGACTTGATTCCTACTTAAAAAACCATTTTGGAGAACAGCTAACCAAAGCTTGAATCTATTTAATCCATATTCAGGAACCACAATCACAAATAGTCAAGGTATAATTTCATGTCAATTATGACATTTTAACTATGACAGATGTAGGGTTTACTGGAAGTTACAAGTAGTAATCCCCCAGATGACAGCAGACAAGTTATTATCGACTGTGACTATTTGTGAAAACATATATCATACCAAAAAAATCAAAGGGCATGTTGATTTAAATAGAATTCGTCGATTCTACAGTCGGTTCGGGAGTTCCTATACAGGTTCAGATAGAGAAAATGATCTTTGAGATAGTTCCTATCTGATTTACGTGCAATGCCATATGAATAGGTGTTGTCAGAAAAAGATAATTCGAAAAAATTTAAATAATAGTATGTTTATACTGTACACTTATTCCATGCTTCAGGTGCACTGCAGTATGAATAAGTCTTTTCAGAAAAAGATAACTAAAAAAAAATCAAAGTATAGCATGATTAGATGACTATTCAAAGCCCTAAAACAACGTTTTGGGGCTCTAAACGTTGTTTTCTTGACTCGTCACAGTCAAATTGTACACACAGTCGCAGTCTGACAGTGGAATCCTAAAACAAAGGTCGTATACAAAAGTTATGACCCTAGGAAGTTGGGGTACCAAATTACACCAACTTACCCAAAGGGCCCACATGACTTTTGGCATTTCACGTTCTAGGGTTAGGTTTTTGGATGTCTAGGGTTTTGAAATTCATGAGTAATATGAAAAGGGCCTCTGAAGCCTTATTGTAATCAATTATACTCAGATGGATGTGCGTAGTAGCCACATCTCTTCTCAGAGATAGCTACCACCATTCAGGCAAGTTTCGGTTCTGCAGTTTTACAGTTTCATCATATTTCATTATTTAATAGAAGATATTGTTCACTAGATATTTGTGTTATTCTTCTTATCTCCGTGTTTATTGTATTCAGTCTATTAATAAGTTCATTCCACTCCTAAATCCATATCAGTGGTATCAGAGCGGTCTTCTCTTCATTTTTTTTTTTTCGTGCATGTCCCCAACAAGGGCTGGGTACAATAAGTTGGGACTCGAGCCAATCGAGCCATTACTAGATCGGTCACGCCGAGACCGAAAAAAACCCATGGGAGACGAAAAGAAAGATGATGGAGTAGGGGATCCTATTAAAATGTTGCTCAAGGAAGCCCTCATGCGACAAATGAACGAAATGATGGACAACTTCGTGTAGATCCTTCGTCGGTTTCTCATAGGAGAAGCATCTTCATTAGGCGGCCATGCAACCCCCTTCAAGGTACATGTAAATTTTTATATTCCATTATTTGAAGGACTGATAGATGCGGACGTTCTAGATAAATTGTTGAATCTGCTCGAAGGATATTTTTTGGTCCACAATTTTTCCGATCGGGAAAAGATCACTTTTGCACTCCTCAAGGTCGTTCCCCATGTTAAAGACTGGTGGGATACTTACTCTGAGAAAAGGGTCGTGGAGGAATCTACAATTTTTTTGGTGGCCCTTACATGGGATTCCTTCTGGGACGCCATTAAAGAACAATACTACCCTATTGGAAGCTGTGAGGATCAATACACCCGATGGACTACCCTATGTCAAGAAAGGGACCAGATAGTACCAAACTTCACCAATAATTTTCATACCCTACACACCAAATTGGGTATCAAATATTCTAAGCATCATCTGGTGCTCAAATACCACGACTGTTTGCATAGATACATTCAAATATAAATGGAGTTCCTAGACATCGCCTCATTGGGCACAACTCATAGATACACTGTCAAGATCAAGCAGAAATGGCGAGATTTTGGATCTGCAATGCCCTCACAGCCAAAGCATAGAAAATGAAACCCCAACCCACATAGTAGGGGACCGAGTTGATATGGCCTCCCTCAGGACAATCCATCCAAGCCGCAACATAAGAAGGGAAACGAGAAGATGAAGAAGGACAGAGGAAAATGGTGTGAGTACCATAAAAGTCCTTGGCGCAACATCGACGAATGTCGCTCTAAGCAGTCTCTCATAGCCGAGCTGAAGGCTTTTGAGTAAGAGGTTGATTATGATTCTAAGTCAAATCCAGAAGGAGGGAAGGGGATTATTGATGTTGAACCTAGTGCCACGGTCGCTACCACCAAAGTCCGACCAAGTGAACTAGAAGAACTCGAGGAAGGGGAATGCCTCTTTCACTTGCAGATGTGGTTTAAGGGGGTTCCAATTGATTTCATTTTCGACAACAGTAGTCAAAAGAACCTGATTTCAGCAGAGGTCGTCAGGCGACTGAACCTGCCAACGAAATGACACCTGCATCCCTACACCATTGGTTGGCTTCGCCAAGGAAGAGATCTCCATGTCAGCCAACAATGTCGTCTTCCCTACGACATCAAGCCTTTCAAAGATGAGGTACTGTGTGATATTTCTCCCCTTGAATTTTGTGATGTTCTCTTAGTAAAATCATACTTGTGGAAGTGTCATGTTGTGTATGAATATAGACCCCACATTGTTATTATTACTTTGGGTAGAAAATTGTACAGGATCCATAGGTGGCACCGCCTACTGTTATTTCTTTAATTTCTGGTAAGCAATGTTGTACGGTCATTTCACAGATCAGGAAGTTCGTCTTCTTTGTGATCCATTCTCACAGTAAGCAGAAGGTCACCGCCACATCCGTGGCCTCTACAAAATGCCTCTCTTTGCAGCAGAAGCAAGTGGATGGGATCATGGAAGAATACAAAGAAATATTCATCTCACATACAGGGGTACCGACACACTACCAAGTCAAGCATCCAATTGATATGACCCCCAACGCACCTCTACCTAATGGACCAATCTATCGATGCTCGTTGATAAAGAATGGAGAAAACATGCATCATATCCAAGAGCTTCTTCAAAAGGGGTAGATCAAACCCAATTCCTCCCCTTGCGGAAGCCCAATTGTACTAGTGCAGAAGAAGGACGAGACTTGACGACTCTGCATTGATTACAAATCCTTTAACAAAATCATAGTCAGGAATCGCTACCGCATTCCCAAGATTGATGACCTTCTTGACCAACTCAAGGGGGAAAATTTATTCAACAAGATTGACTTGAAGTCTGGCAACCACCAGGTTCCCATCGAACCAACTGATGTCTGGAAGACAACCTTCAAGTCTAAAGAAGGTCTCTATGAATGGCTAGTCATGTCATTTGGCTTAAAAAATGCATTGACCACTTTCATATGGTTGATGGGCGATGTATTGAGACCCTTCACAAACTCCTTTGTGGCAGTATATTTGGATGACATTCTCATCTTAAAAAGAACGTGGAAGGAGCACATGCGACATATTCAACAGGTTTTGAGCACTTTGTGACAACCAACTTGGAAAAATGATCTTTTGGCATGAACATTATCTAATACCTGGGCTACATTGTTGATGAGCATAGGGTACATGTTGAGCCAACTAAGATCCAATTCATTCGTGAATGTCCAGACTCGACCACACTGACTGAGCTTCGGAGTTTCTTGGGACTCACCAATTTTTTTCGACAGTTCATGTTGGGATTCTCCCATATTGCATGGGCCCTCAACCAAGTGACCAAGGGAGGTGATAGGGCCAAGTTCATATGGGGGAAGGAGAAAAAATGAGCATTCAAAGATTTGAAGCGTCGTTTGTGCTCAATTCCAGTACTCTCCTTTCCCGATATGAAACAACCATTCGATATTGAGACTGATGCATTTGACTATGTTGTGGTCATAGTTCTCACTCATCACGGGCATCCGATGGCATACCATAGTGAGACGCTCTCCGATACTATCTGGAAATACCCCACCTATGACAAAGAAATGTATCCCATTGTACAATCCTTCCATCAATGGAAACATTACATTCTCGGGACAGAGAATATCATACACATTGATCACAAGCCTTTGTAGTTCATACAGACATAGGGGAAATTGCATAATGACCACCATCAGAAGTGGTCCATCTACCTACAACAGTTCCATCTCAAATCAAGTATAATACATCTATCTCCAATCGTGTCGTTGACTACCTCAGTCAGCCCCCTGTGGCTGCACTGACCACTATGCTCCATTCCTGTGCACATGAAACATTAGAGTGGCCCCAACTTTACCAGCAAGATCCGAACTTCGCCACCACATATCAGCTCTTGGGTATAAACGCCATTGTCACTTATTTTCACATTCAGGATAGACTCTTATTCCACCTAGCGAGCGGGAAAAGATGATTTGGGAAGCCCACTACAGTTGGGTGGTAGGACATTTTGACGTAGAGAAATTTTTGTCCATTCTTCATAAACATTTTTATTGGACAAAAATTCATCAGGACATCAACAAGTATATCAGATATTGCACTACCTGTGCCATTTCCAAGACAACCATCAATAAGTAAGGATTATACACCCATCTTCCTATTCCTAAGAAGCCATGGGAATCCATCTCCATGGATTACATGTATGGTTTTCCATCCACCAAACACAAAAATGACTGTGTGTTCATGGTCATTGATCGGTTTTTGAATATGGCCATCCTCACAACCTATAAGGAGAATGTTACAGTGGCAGATACTGCCAATCTCTTCTTCGAATGAGTTTGGGTTCACTTTGGGATACCACAGACCATCATTTCCAACCGAGACAATAGGTTACTCAACACCTTTCAGTCGAGTCTCTGGTCTCTATTGGACACCAAGCTCACCAAATCCACTTCATTCCACCCCCAAACCGATGGCCAAACCGAGGTCGTCAATCAGATGATTGTGCACATCTTGCGCATGTAAAATTCTAAGAATCCTCGTACATGGGATGAGAGTCTCCCATATGTCCAACAAAGTTACAATAGGGCTCTACATAGTTCTACCAGCCATATCCCATTTTAGGTGGGTTTGGGATTCCAACCCTTTGGACCATTGATGTTGCACTTCCTCTTGCCACAACACAAACAAACTCTTCCTTTGATCATTCTGCGATAGACAAAGCCACCAGATTCATTGAGCGGATTCAGCACATCCGCCAACAGGTCCATGAGATTTTGCAGAAATCTAATGCTAAGTACAAGCAATGCCATGATAAACATAGGGTACCACACTAGTTTTAGGTTGGCGACAAAGTCTGGGTACATTTGCAGAAGGAGTGTCCCACCGGGCCCTATCGGAAGATTCGCCCACTTCATTATGGGCCTTACACTATCCCCAAGGATGTGGGTAGCAATGCTTTTGAGCTCAACACTCCACTCTTCCATGGTCTGCATCCAATATTCAATGTGGACCTCCTTCGGCCATATTTTCCACCATTATTGGACACCTCTGAGATTTCCGAACAACTGACACCAACAGAGCTCAACCTTGACTGCATGGAACAAGAATCCACCGATCAGATAGTGGAAACACTGGTCAAGGGAACTCGCCAGCACCGAATCCAACATTATTGGCTTGTCAAGGCAGGGAAACTCCTACACCAGGGCAAGTGGCTCACCTGGGGCCAAATCCAACAGAATTTTCCTCACCTGATGGGGGAACTCAACGCAATGTACATCATTGCCTCCAAAGGGGGGAGGATTGATCCAGGTGGATATTGGTGGCCAACCACCTATTCCAACTGGCTCCGCGTGTCCTTTTTTGATTATACACTAAATTTGGGGTTGTGTGAAGCCTCCCACATTATCTAGGTGGATATGGGTGGCCTCTCTCCTAATCCAACTGGCTTATTTTGTATTTTTTTATGTCAACGCATCTTGGTGTACTTCTAGGGTTGTTTTCGGGCCCTAAACATTGTTTTCTTGACTCATCATAATCAGACTATAGAAAAAATTAGAGTCTTATAGAAGAATGTGTATCTCTCTGAAAGACCTATCCAACGGGCTATCACACACCTAAAACGGAGGTCATATGAAAAAGTTACGACCCTAGGAAGTTGGGGTGCCAAATTACACCAACTTACCCATAGGGCCCACATGACTTTTGGCGTTTCACCTTCTAGGGTTAGGTTTTTGTATGTCTAGGGTTTTGGCATTCATGAGTAATATGAAAAGGGCCTCTGAAGCCTCTTTGTAATCGATTCTACTTAGACGGATGCGCATAGCAGCCACATCTCTTCTTAGATATAGCTACCACCATTTGAACAAGTTTATGTTCTGGAGTTTTGCAGTTTCATCCTATTTCATTATTTAATAGAAGATATTGTTCACTGGATATTTGTGTTATCCTTCCTATCTCTGTGTTTATTGTATTTAGTTAGTTAATTAGTTCATTCCGCTCCTCAATCTGGATCACAACTACCATTGAAAATGAAGCTGTGAACTTTTTAAAAGTATTGTGTTGCCCCAACAAAACTCCTAACTTCAGTGAAATTTGTAGGAATTGGCCATTTCATGATGGCCTCCATATTTGGGGGATCTATCTTGAGCTCCACTCCACCAATAACATACCCCAAATACACCAAAGACTACTGATTAAACTCACATTTCTTGAGGTTAGCCAACAATTGGTGCTTCTTCAAAGTCTCTAACACTTGCATTAGATTTGAGATGTGCTCCTCTTAGGTAGCACTATAAACTAGTATATAATCCAAATAGACCATAACAAATGAATCTAGATATGGGCATAGTACATCATTCATTAGTCTCATAAATGTAGCTAGTGCATTACATAAATCAAATGGGATGACCAACAATTGATAAAAACCTTGCCTTGTCTTGAAGGCAATCTTCTAGGTGTCTTCTTGTAACTGATGGTATCTTGATTTGAGATCCAACTTTGTGAAATATTTTTTGTGTTTAAATTGATCTAATAGATCATTGATTATGGGTAGAGGGTATCAATTCTTTATTGTGATCTTGTTCAATGTTCTATAGCCGATACACATTCACCAAGTCCCATCCTTCTTTGGTACAATTATGATACGTGACCCACAAGGTGAGGTGCTTGGTTGAATCACACCCTACTCCAACAACTGCGGAAACTACTTCTTCACTTCATTTTATTCTAGAATGGACTATCTATACAACCCAATATTTGATAATGGGGATTCTAGAAATAAATATATTTTGTGCTCCACTTCCCTTTTCGGTGGTATCCTTTTAGGCTCCTGGAACACTCCTCTATATGCTTGTAGAAACTCTTCCAACTGATGTTTCTATTATTTTGTACACCCTCTATGGATTTCTTTACTCTTATCAACTCATCCTCAATTTAATTTTCCTATTAAGATAAGTAAAACATATTTCTTACTATAACTAATCAACTTCTTAGCCTGGTTGGCACTTACTAGTGATATCTTTGACTTTCCTTTATGCACATTGATGATATAGGAATTCCCATATGTTATGGACCTCACCTCCCTAACCCTCATGTAGGTAAACTAATATATTTTCCATGTAATAAAGACCAATATTGATAAGGCCTAGTAATAAGAAAGAATAAGTCAAATTTAAGAAGACCTAATAGAAGCTTATGCTTCTAGAAGATCTTCCTCTAGATTGTTCTTGTGGTAGATATATTTAGTATAAATAGGGTTCGAGGACATGAGAAGTTTTTTCTCGAGAATTATTGTAATAGAGCACTACTCTACTAGAGGTTTCCCCCTCAAATAGGTAAGTGAACATTGTTTCCTATCAATAAAGGTATTATTTTGGTGTTGCGGTTGTCAGGAAATGGAGGACACTTCCACACTAATCCTAGCATAAGAGAATAAGAGTTTAATCAAGAAAGAAAATGACACAAGCAATCATACAGTACACCGATATTTTATTGTGGAAACCCTTAACTGGGAAAACCAACACTCTTTTGAGCATTCTTCTCTCTTGTTGTCTTATTCATTCATAATAAAGGTTACATGTCTAACCTTGTTCCACACCTAAGACACAATCAACATCATACACTCTTTCATAGGAAATAACAACCCTATAGCCAGTTCGGCTTACATATGCATGACTAGCAACCTACACTTACACATGCATTAACCTACAAAAGTACATTCTATGATCACCTTAAAAAAAACTTGTATAGCCTTACAAAATGCCTCTTTGTAGGCTTTACAATAGGAAAAACCTAAATATTGGTGCCCAAAAATGATTATAGATCCATTCATAGCATTGTCTACAAATCCTGCAAATCCTGAGATTCTATTACAATTGACTCCAAATCGGGTTTACCAGATGACTTTCATTCGGTCTCTAGTTGGTCATCTCACGTCCGCACTTCGACCTCTTGTTGGTTGAGTTGTCTTCAATATATTCCACTTCAACTTTACCCGATTGACTTCCTTGACCTTCGACTTGCTGTCAAACTACCTCAACTTCTACCTGTCGTTGATCTACCTCGACTAGACTTTCATTACAAAGAATATAACAACCCAACATTCTCCCACTTGTTTTCTTCTTTGTTGAAACATGAGATTCCTAAAAATTTTCTCATAGACCCAGGGCAACAATTCCCATTTCCTCTCTGTACTAAGAGAATTTCATAGCACTCATAGACTTGGTCTACAAGTCTACTATGTTTTCCAACATGTCTACTTTCTCTAGTAGCACCTTGTTACTTTCCACCATGTCTCTTACGAAATGGTATTGTACACCAATGTGCTTAGTATTTCAATGATAAACATGGTTCTTTTCCATAAATATTTCACTTTGATTGTCGCAATTCGCCTTCATATCTCTCTGCTCAAACTCGATTTCTGAACACATCCTTTTAATCCATATGACTTCTTTTCTTCCATGTGTGGAGGCCATGTATTCAAATTATGTTGTCGACAAGGCTACGACCACTTGTCTCTTAATCATCCAACTTATTTCTACACCAAACATCTTGAATCCATATTCATTGGTCGACCTTCATCGATCCAGATCTCTAGCCCAGTCGACATCAAGAAAACCATGTACATATAATTTACCACTGTCACCTCCAGGTTTTCCTTGATAGCATATAGCATGGTCCTTTGTGCCACACAAATACCTGAATACCTTCTTGACAACTATCCAGTGCTCCTTTCTAGGTGTCAACATATACCTTCTCAACACTCCCACTGCATGGGAAATGTCTAGTCGAGTGTAGACCATCACATACATTATACTACCATCAACACTTGCATAGGGAACATGTTCCATGACCTCTATCTCTTCCCGTTTCTTTGGAAAATTTTTAGTAGTAATCCTTTCTCCCACCGGAATTGGCACCTTCACCGGTTTTCAATCCTGCATTTTGAATCGCTTAAGAGATGTTTCAATATAATTCTTATGATTCAACCAGATATGTCTAGCGACTCAATCTCTCTTAATCTCCATTCCTAGAATGAAGTTAGCTACTCTAATATCCTTCATGTCAAACTTGGAGGATAGTTTATTCTTTACCTCCTTTATTGCATCCACATTGTTTCCAATCAACAACACCCGACATACAAAGATGCATATATGAAACATCGACCTTCTTTCTTGGAATATATGGAGTGATCAACTTTGCTTCTCAAAAATCCCAAACTAAGGATGTATGTATCAAACTTTTGGTGCCATATCCTTGGAGATTTCTTTAGACCATAAAGGGATCTTCTAAGTTTGCACACCAACTCTTTCTTGCCCTTTACTACAAATCCTTCAGCTTGTTTCATGTAGATTTCTTCTTTCGGGTCCCCGTGTAGGAACGTTTTCTTCACATCCATCTGTTCTATCTCCATATCGAATTCTACAACCAGAGACATTAGTACTCTAATGGAAGTTAGTTTTGCAACAGAGGAAACAATCTCACCGAAGTCAACTCCCTTGACTTGGGAATATCCTTTCGCTACCAGTCGATTTTTGAACTTCTCGAATTGACCTACGACATTCATCTTCTTCTTGAGCACCCAACTTTCTACCAATAGGATTTCTTCCACTAGGTAACTCAACCAAATCCCATGTCTCATTATTGTACAAGGATTACATCTATTCAACCACAACATCCCTCCAGAGTTTACCCTTTATCGAGTCGACTGCCTCACTGATCGACTTGGGCTCATCATCGATGGCAGTTAACATAAATGAAGAGTGGAAGTCGAGCAGACTATACCTCTCAAATGGTTTTCTTATTCTTTCTGACCTGCTTATCACCGGATTCAATTGTTCCACCTCTTCCTCATATTTATTCGACTCATATGAATCATCTTCTTCATTCCTTAGTTCAAAAAACATCGTATCAAAATTATTCTCGGTCTGAACAACTTCCTCAGGCTCGAATTTACCTCCAACTTCTCTGAATACCACATCTCGACTGTACACTATTCTCCTTGATGCAAGATCTGAGAATTTATATACTTTCATCCCTTCCTTGTATCCGATGAAAATACATTTGACTGCCTTCTTTTCCAACTTGCTCCTCTTTTCTTTGGGAACATACACAAATGCATCACAACCAAATAATTTGAGATGTGGCACAGACGTATTCTTACCAGACCATACCTCATTTGTAGTCGTGTCGACTAGCGCCAATGAAGGATACATATTCACCAGATATCTTACAATATTGACTGCCTCTACCCAGAATTCTTGTGTGAGACCAACACAATTAATCATGCTCCTTGCATTATCCATCAACGTTCTGTTCATTCTCTCAGTAACTCCATTTTTTGTGGGGTATATGGTGTGGTATTTTGGCATGCTATGCCAAACTTCTTATAGAACTTGTAACGTCCCTTTCCGTCAACCCCCTTACAGGGAAACACTACTATGTGTTGATTAAGGTTGGTTGTCATTGATGTCAACCCTTGAAGAAAGCCCCACAACACAAAGGTTTGGGTAATGGACCCAATATTTTTTTATGTAAAGATGACTCATTATTTTCTTGTCATGGTTGATAAGAAGTAAATATGGATGAATTCAAAAGTGGTCCCCTTATGGTGAAATCCATCATGGGAAGACGCTTTGCGGAGTAAGAGAACCCATGCTTAATTGTGGAATAAAGAGCTGAAGGACAATAAATTTTTCAGGTAAACTATCTTATATGGATAGTGCTTTTCATTCCATTTCCAGTGGTATGTGGAACGTCACATAGCTCCTCATGGTTAGAGAGTTATGGCAATGAGAAGTTGGAGACCCTAGGTTTGGGTAATGGACCCAAGTTTGTTTGATGGATAGCAGTATGAGTTATGATATATTTTCAGATAATAATATTCTATATGGATAGTACATGTCATTCCATTTCTGGTGGTATGTGGAATGTCAAATAACTCCTCACAGTTTGAGATTTATGGCCTTACGAAGTTGGAGGACCCTCATATGTCATCTAGAAGCCCCAAAAGGTCAAAGTAGTCAAAGTGGTTTAAGAGATTTTAAAAGGTAAATAATAAGGTGAAGTAATGAGTGCATTATAATTCAAAGTGAATAAAAAATAAATTATTTCAATAATAAATTTAATGGAGAAATTAGAAGTGGGTTAACCCTAAAATAAGGAAAGTGGGGCCAAGTGACCTAGAAGATGTTTTTAAGGAAGCTACTTGGAGAGTATAAATAAGAGGAAAAGCTCTCTCATTTTAATCACACTTGAGAATATTGAATATCTATAGGTTTTTGAGGTAACCAAGGATATCTAAGACGAAATTATGAGGGAAGGTGAAGAAAAGAAGGTTGAAATGCAAGGAAGGGTAAATTCTTTTGATGGTGCTTTCTAAGGTATGTTATTTACAAGTCATCTCACCATTTTCACTATAAATGTTTTTATGTAATGATTCATATGGTGAAATTTCTATTCCATTGATAAAACATATCCAAGTATCTGTGGTAAAAAAATCATTTTGTGGGTCATTGTATTTTTGGAGTTACACTCCGTGTAAAATAGGGTTTTTGGCTAGTCCTGAAACTAGTCAAAAACAGGTGTTTCGGGTAAAAATGTCATAACTTATTCATAAAAGATCCAAATTCAGTGAAACAAAATGTGTTGGTTAGGGTACAGTCTTTAGTATGTTGTGTCATTGTTTCAAATCAATTCCACAAATATTACGTGTGGGGCACACTCTACAAGGTCGCTCTACAGAATAAGACATAATTCAACAAGGTATGCCATTTTTTCTATAACTCCTTTTCTGAGAGGTTCCAAGTAGTGACACCTGGAGTAATTGCACAAAACACACTGAAGAACATTGTGTATCAGTTTCATATCTTTATACATTATAGGTACAAAGTTATGATTAATTCAAGTTAGGGTTGTTGACTAATCCAAAACTAGGCATGTGAGACTAAATAAACGTTTGATGAAAATGCTAGTCTCTTGTTGTTGAAGTTAAGGAAGGTTTGTAGGAATGTGATCATATACACCAGGTCTATTACAAAGCTACAAATCAGATTTGGATGATGAAATTGATGAGGCCTTTTGGTTGAGGTACATGTTGAGTACATGGTTGAGACAAGTAGTTGATGGGTTGGCACATACATGAGGTGTATAGTTGATGATGTTGGTACATATTGATGAGTCATAGTTGATGAGTAGTTGAAACATGATTGGTACATACTTGGTACATGGTTGGATGCACTTGTTTATGGTACAGGTTGATTACAGGTTATTTGGTACAGGTTGGTGCATGGTTGATGCACTTGTTTATGGTATAGGTTGATTACAGGTTGATGCATGGTTCATATTTATTGGTACATGTTTACAACATTATATCTCATAGTGACAGGTTGACAGTGGTTCCATCATTCTACTTCTAATTCAGGGTGGTAGGATGGGGCAAGGACAGGTGGTTGTAGCCACCTTTCGGTTGTAGCCGGAGAACGTATTGGGTTGTAGCCTCCTTCTAGTTGTAGCCAGAGAATTGGGGATTTGGAGCTTCCCTCAAGTTGTATCCTGAGAAACTAGGGGGTTGGAGCCTCCTTCCAGTTGCAGCTGGAAAAAAAGGAAGTTGGTGCTTCCAATGAATGTAATTTTTCAAGACATATAAGAAAAAGCATTATGTGGTTTTCTCCCGATTTGGGTTTCCACGTAAAACACTGGTGTACTGTGTATGTGTGTGTTTGTTCATTTGTTCATTTCTTATTTACTCTGCAGTTATTGGATGATAATGCTTCATTGATATAACACTTGGATTATATGGTTAAAAAGGATTAAATTGCTCTATTACTGATTCACCCCCTCTCTCAGTAATCCAACACTACGCGAAAACATTCTCATACTTATATATTATGCATTTGAAAAGAAATTAAATGGCTTAACAAAGTAAACATACAATTACTGCTAACATACAGAAATAATTCAATCAACAATAAACATCATCGAAACATAATACATGATAATTTTGCAAGCATCACAAACATGCATTTAAAAGATGAATTTAAACACATTTATATACTTATCTTTGAAATTGTAGTAACTCCACCAACCACGTGTAGACCTTCCATGAACCTCCCAGCCTTAGACCTCACTGCTCATCATGCTCAACAGTGGGTCACCCCCGAGCTGGGACTAAGCTCCACCCAAGGCAAGGGAATCCTAGGCTAGGTTGAGGTTATAGGAAAACTGCACAGAGCAATCAGAAGGATTCTTTCCAGGAGCCCTCTTACGCCCACTACTAATGAACTCTCATTTCCCACATGCATGTTTTTCTTGGGAGTATACAACTTCACAAGCACAATCCATTGGTGCTTGACCTCCCTCTCTGGGCCTTGGCAACAGGACAGATCAAGAATTATCAGAGTTCCAGAGCTGGTGATGGACTCTGTCTGGGAGAAAACCGCTTCCTAGCAGACTCTCTCACCTAGAGGGAGCTTCTCAGAGGCCTGGCAACCTTCTTCTTCTACCATGGGCATGACAACCCGGTTCTTCAATCAACTTCAACTCAATTCCCACAAGGTGAAGATAAGAGCAACAACAACATGTCAATTCCACTTAGGAAAACATAAGGCAACGACTCAAAGACAATTTAGGTATGGATCGACTCTGCAAGAACGAATCGAATGGCTTACATGATACATAGGTGACATGGCTCAATCCACAGGATTTTAGAGGGCATAAAAAGGAATCCATAGAGAGGTCGAACACAAACTCAACAATTCAGACATAGGGTGTATCAGTTTCTCAAGAAACATTGTAGGCTTCAAGTCTCAGAGCTGTGTGAGGCATACAAAGGTCAGACGAAAATCACCGTTTCAGAAAGTTGACAGCAGAATGGAGGATGAACCTCAAACTTAGTTGACACTTCATCTTTTAACCGCATGCGCCCAGGTTGACACTTGTCTTCCTGGCACTGAATGTGTTCCCTTTCGCACACTTGGAGTTGCATGCATTGCTTCTCCCAGGACTTAGGATAAAAACATGTTTGTCACATATATTTTTGAATAATAATAAATTATTATTACCAAGGACTTAAGCCCCCAAGCTTAGCCCCTAAGCTCAACACTTAACTTCTCTTTCCAACCTTTTACCCCCCTTTCCCTTACCCACTGTGTGGAAGCTTAGGCCCCCATCACTCTTTCTTCGTGGTCGTTCTGCACACAATGATGTTAATATTTTTATTAATGTTCTTCATATTACATATACAAAAACATGCATCCTGGCCTTAACACTTAGGCTCTCTCTCCTAATAAATACATAAGTCTACCAACTTATCAATACTCGGCTCACTAGCCTATAAAACATGATTTAAAATTCATAAACATGATTACAATAGGGCTTGTCCTTGGGATATTACAAGCCCCTCCCCTTATTTTTGCATTGTCCTCAGTGCAACTTTCACACATCATCAACAAGATTTTTCAAAATCTTCAAAAAGATGTAGGTATTCTGCCCGCATAGAATCTTCATGATCCCATGTCGCGTCCTCAGGACCATACCAGGTCCACTAGAACTTTACAAACCCTATGGCTCAATTCCAGAGCTGTTTTCTTTTCCAGTCCAATATGCGGATATGATGCACTTGCATGACACCTTCTTGCTCCACCTGAATCACATTCCAATAAATTACATGATTAACATCATGTATATATTTCTTAAGCAATGAAACATGAAACACATTATGTACACTCATGGATGCAGGTAATGCAAGCACGTATGCAACTGGCCCAATCCTTTCTAGGATTTCAAATGGCCCACAAAATTTGGCTTCCGACTTGGCGCAGTTTCCCAGATTCAGGGAAATTCTATTGGATTTTACTTTCATGAACACATGGTCACCCACTTTAAATGCTCTATGGGTTTTGTTCTTATCAACGTAACTTTTCTGCCTGTCTTGGGCAGCTTTCAAATTCTTCTTAATTTTTATCATATGTTCCTCCATTTCCTTGAGAAACTCTGGCCTAACCACTGCCATATCAACTGGATTATCCCATCTTACTAGAGTATTTCACTTTCTGCCATAAAGTTCTTCAAATGGGATCATCTTCAACGATGCTTGATACCCATTATTGTAGGAAAATTATACCAAGTGTGGGTAGTCTTCCCATTTCGATGGTTTGTCCATCACATACATTCTTATCATGTCTTCTATTACTCTGTTCACCCTCTCTGTCTGTCCATCAGACTAGGGATGATAAGATGTGACAAAGTTTAGATTCGTTCTAAATCCTTTGAACAACCCCTTCCAGAAATTTGAAGTAAATTTCGGGTCTCTATCAGACACAATTGTCTTGGGAATTCCGTGAAACCATGCCACTTCATTCATAAATATGTCGGCAACATCTGTTGCATTGTGAGTAGTATTTAACAAAATGAAATGGGCAGATTTCGTAAGCTTATCCACCACCACCATGATTGAATCATGTTTTTTGCCAATTCTGGGCAATCCGGTGATGAAATCCATTGTCACCACTTCCCATTTCCACTCAGGAATGGGTAAAAGTTACAACAACCCTACTGGGTGCCTGTGCTCATCTTTAACCTTCTGGCATTCCATACATTTGGCGATGTATTCAACAATCTCTTTCTTTATACTTGGACAAAAGTAATGTCTCTTGACTACTGCCACAATTTTCTGATATCCAGGGTGCCTTGCATAAGGAACATTATGCATTTCATGCAAAATCATAAGTTTCATGTCTTGGACATTAGGTACATAAATTTTGTTCTTGTACAAAAGTGTTCCATCAGTTTCCAATTTATAATTCTCCACTTTCTGTGGCATCTTACCTTGTTGTAGCTTTGCTACCAAATCCTTGTATTGCAAATCTATATTTGCAGCCTTTGAAATTCTTCTTTTAATATCGGTTCGGTACATGCTAATGGATGTAGCATGTAACTCGTTTACTCTTCTGCTGAGTGCATCAACTAATTTATTCTCCTTCCCTTTTATATGCTTGATATCAAAATCATACTCACAGAGAAACTCCAACCACCTGCTCTGCCTAGCATTCAAGGTTGGTTGGTCAAACAAATAATTCAAACCGTTATGGTTTGTTCTAAGTTCGAACCTCCTTCCCATGAGGTGATTCCTCCATTTCTTTAAAGCGTGAACTATGGCCGCCAACTCCAAATCATGGGTTTCATAGTTCCTTTCGTTCTCTTTCAACTTTCTGGATTCATAACAAATTATGAATCCATTTTGACTGAGGACTCCCCCCAGTCATTCTTTGCATGCATTAGTTCACACCACTAAATATTCATTTGGATCTGCAATCCTTAAGATTGGAGCACTGGTTAACCGTTGCTTTAATTGCTAAAATCTTTTCTCACAATCATCTATCCACTAAAACGTTTATCCTTCCTTTGCAAGGAAGTGATAGGGTGAGCTATCCTCGAGAACCCTGTGATACCTTCTGTAATATCTAGCTAGACCCATGAAGGATCTGACTTATTTCACATTCTTTGGCGCTGATCATTCTCTAATGGCCTCAATCTTCTTAGGATCTACAACTGTCCCTTCCTTCGAAATAATATGCCCCAAGTAATGGATCTTCTCCAGATAAAACAAGCACTCTCTTAACTTGGCATACAGCTGGTGCTCTCATAGAACCTATACCACCATCCTAATATGTTGTTCATTCTCTTCCTCTAACTTGGAATACACAAGAATGTCATCCAGGAAGACTATGACAAACTTGTCTAGATAGTCCCTGAATACACCATTCATCGGGCACATAAAAACAACAGGTGCGTTTGACAACCCAAACTACACCACTGTGAACTCGTAATGACCATACCTTGTTCTAAAGGAGGTCTTGTTGATTTCTTCATATTTTATCCTTACCTGGTGATATCCCGACTTGAGGTCTATTTTCGAAAATATCTTCGTATCCTTCAATTGATCGAAGAGGTCATCAATCCTCGATAGAGGGTATTTTCTCTTTACAGTTACTTTTTTCAATTATTGAAAATCGATACACAAGCTCAACATTTCATCCTTCTTCTTCACAAATAGAACCGTGACTCCCCAAGGTTACACACTTGGGCATATATACCCCTTCTTCAGAAGATCTTCAAGCTGCAGTTGCAACTCTTTCAGCTCTGGTGTACTCATCCTGTAAGGAGCTTTTGACACTGGAGATGCTCTAGGCATCAAATTTATTAAGAAGTATATATCTCTTTTCAGTGGTAGTCTTAGTATCTCCTGAAATATACCCTCAAACTCCTTTAGTATCGCATGGTATTCAATCTTTGACACCTTATCCTTAGGTGTTTCCTCCACATAGGCTGCAAATAATTGACAACCTTTTCTGTAGCACTTCTTCAGCTGCATTGTTGAGATTTCTCTAATAGCAAAAACTCTGGAAATTCCTTGGACTATTTTCCAATTCTCTTTCTCATCCAGGCAAGTGAATTCCTTGTTATGTCAATCCAAGATGGCATGGTGTTGATCCAACCAATCCATCCTAATTAGACAATCATAAGAACCTAAAGGAAAAACATTCAATTCAGCCTTTGTGCTCAGTCCATTCATGTTCACAGGAAAAGGCTTAACCAACTCAGTGACTTTCCTCTTGGTCCCTGTAGCCAGATTCACTAACCAATACTTTTCATGTTTGATTCTCAACAAATGAAAAATTTCCACCACTCGAGGATCTATATAACTATGTCTAGCCCTTGAATCAATTAAAATAGTAAAGGGTTGATTGTTAATCATACCTTCCACTTCAATCATGCTCGAATGATATTCAACTTGCTTGTTGTCCAGGGTTGCGTAGATCCTTTCCATTCTACTGCTCATGTCCTCCACTATTTCATCTTGCTGAACATTATGGACAACTCTCACTTTGCCATTTTTATGGGGACAATCTCTGTACTTGTGGTTCTCTTTACAGCCCCAACACTGAATGGGAGTCTGTCTTGTCTTTTTTTCCTCTACATCAGCCATTCTCGGCTCTCTAAATGATGGCTTTCCTTGAGGACTATTCTTGAAAAAGTAAGGTTTGTTTCCCTTCTTCCTCTCCTCTTTCTTAAACTTCTTCTGGTCATCCCAAGCCTTCCAGAAAGTAGGCTTCTCTCTTTATTGTTCATATAAGCATTTTTCTCTTCTTATCATTTCTTCCATAGTTTTTGGTTCATCATAATACTAGATCTTGTCCCCAATGGAAGGTGGCAGTCCACTCAAGTACCTTTGAATCTTGATAGTTTCATCCTTGATGAACGAAACATACTTCAGTAATTCCAAAAATCTTCGTTCGTATTCATTAATGGTCATGTTGCCCAGCTTGAGTTCAAAGAATTCTTTCATCTTTCTGTCATAGTATCTTTTAGTCAAGTATTTCTTCTTGAAATACCTCTTGAATTCCTTCGAAGTGATATCTTTCTCTCTAATGTGTTTCACATGGACAAGATGATCCCACCACATGGATGCCTTTCCCTTCAGTTGATACGTTGCAATTCTTCCTTCTTCATGAGAGGAATAATTATGCAATTGGAAATATTTCCTCATGCCAAGCAACCATGTTTCGACATCTTCCTCCTTCTTATGCTCTCCATCAAACATAGGAAACTTAATATTATTCATCTCTCCCTTCAATTCATCCACTCCTGATCTCCTGTTCTCTCTGGTAGGAGATGGGCTAGAACTACTGTGTGTCCTCCTCTTGGAGTGACCTTGGGAGTGATGATGGTGTCTACCTGCACTCCTTGACCTTCTTCCCTCATAAGTCCGGTGACTCCCTCTTCTGCTCGAGTCGCTCTCCTTCTCCAACTTATTCTCTATTCTCTCCAAACTCTTTAACACCTTTATGTTCAATTCACCTTGCTTTTCTTGACCTTTTCTAATATTTTTTCTATCTGCTCGGTGAGTTTGGGCATCTTTCTACAATTTTTCAACGATTTTCATCATCTTTCCTTTCGTATATATCTCTCCTCCATGCCCATTGGAGTTCGATTCTTCAAATCCCAAGTGAACATCCATTCCTTTTGCTTCATCCTCGGAACTGGAAGCAGTCCATTCCCTTTCCATTTATTTTTCACTCAGTGGCAATTCTACTTGGTTCTAGCACTCACTAAACTTTTGCAAACACAATCTGTAGACAATCGGAATTTGTCAGGTCATTAATCCTTAACAAATTCCACAACATTCAAAAACAACTTGATTCAAGAAAATGTTCAGTTTCCATGAATTTTCCGAGCTCTACTCAGCTCTGCAGTACACTCGGGCCATATCCATTTTCCTTTGTTTCCCCAACCCCACACGACCAAGGGTCGCGAGAAAGCGCTAGATCTACAAGGTTCTCTAAACGAAACTTTGGGGTTTCGGGGTTTCGGTCCTGAATGCACTCACACTCACTTTCTTCCCCAACTCCCGAATTTTGTACTTTCGACCTTTCTCACCCCCGGGCCCACAACCCCACTGTCACCAACCAAGGTGGTGACACGTGGTGTCCTTAAGAAGGTCCACATTACCTCAGGTGCACCATCCAGACCTACTGCGTCTACTTTTTTCCTTCGGGACCCACTGGCATGTGGCACACATCCCCTGTGTCCTCATCAATTCCAGTGATGTCAGCCTGACCCAATACTTTGCCTCATCAGGATTTTGCGATTTCAGGCCTTGTGAGTTTTTGCATCAACACCTCCCATTCTCCTGACGACTGAAATTCTGAAATGCCGACATTTTGGAGCTCCTAATATGACGGTCCTAACTTCCCCACGATATGACGACTCAGATCTCGTCGGGATTTCGCGTATCGGGATTTCATGTGTCACAAGGTTGAAAGACCTCCCACCTTCATTCTTTTGATCCCTAAAATGTCGTGATTCCTCTTGGAAAATTAACGCTCCATGTCTCTCCTTGATTAATGGTTGTGATCCAATCATGAATTTGCATTTCACAAATTCTCAAGGACTCGCCCTTTGACCATTTCAAGTCACGAGTCAACGAAAGGTTGATCGCTCTCCATGGGTCCCTCCTGATGGATGGTTCTGATGATGTCCGGGCTTCGCGTATCATGATTTCCACACTCCTGTGAAAATCCAAAGGGTTTTAAACCTTATCTGTGTTCCCTGGATCCAACAATTGTTGGTCCACACACTCAGATTTGATGGCCCATATATGATCTCTTATGCGTGCTCTCCTTTGTTTCTGGACGTGGATTCAATGGTCTAGATATTATCCTTTACAGCTGATCTATGGTTATGGCTTTATTCCATCACAACTCCTCCTAAGCTTCGTAACACGGACAATGTAACCCCTTGGCACTCAGAAACAATCTAAGGTTCGAAATTGGTTCCCCCGAACACCATTTCCACTTGAAACCATGGGTCCAAAGACCACTTATCTGACCCATCTAGGCTCAACGTTGAAAACATGGCTCTGATACCATATTGTAACGTCCCCGGCCATCAACCCCCTTGTCGGGCGACGCTACTGCATGGAAACATTCTCATACTTATATATAATGCATTTAAAAGAAATTAAATGGCTTAACAAAGTAAACATACAATTACTGCTAACATACAAAAATAATTCAATCAACAGTAAACATCATCGCAATAGAATACATGATAATTTTGCAAGCATCACAGACATGCATTCAAAAGATGAATTTAAACACATGCATATACTTATCTTTGAAATTGTAGTAACTCCACTAAGCACGTGCAAACCTTCCACGAACCTCCCAACCTTAGACCTCACTGCTCATCACGCTCAACAGTGGGTCACCCCCAAGCTGGGACTAATCTCCACCCAAGGCAAGGGAATCCTAGGCTAGGCTGAGGTTATAAGAACACTGCACAGAGAAATCAGAAGGATTCACTCCAGGAGCCTTCTTATGCCCACTAATAATAGACTCTCATTCCCCACATGCATGTTCCTCCTGGGAGTCTACACCTTCACAAGCACAGTCCATCGATGCCTCACCTCCTTAAATGGGCCTCGACAACAGGCCAAAACAGGAATTCTCAGAGATACGAAGCTGGTTTTGAAATCTCTCTGGGAGAAAACCACTTCCTAACAGACTCTCTCACCTAGAAGGAGTTGCTCACAAGCCTGACAACCTTCTTCTTCTACCACGGGCCTGACAACCCGGTTCTTTAGTCAAATTCAACTCAATTCCCACAAGGTGAAGATAAGAGCAACAACAACATGTCAATTCTACTCAGGAAAACATAAGGTAACGACTCAAAGATAGTTCAGGTACGGCTCGACTCTGTAAGAGTGGATCGGCTAGATTACAGGATACACAGGTGACATGACTTTGTTGGGGTCCTATAATTATAGGCGAATCGATTCTTCGACTGTGATTTGGCGTTTCTCTCGTGATGACGAAGTCTTGGCTTAGGTGATTCCGCTTCCTCCCTCCATTCTTGTCGCTCAATCCCCTATCACCCTATTGCATCCTTCATCCACGCTGCGCCCTCACTCCCTTGTCCTGTGGCCCCATTGGCTTCGCCTTACCCGCTTTCCATCCCTGAATAAACAGGACTTAGGATGAACAAAATGACAATAAAAGTAGTTAGATTAACTGATATAGTTAGTATAGGTTAAACTAGTTAATAAAGAGATAGCTAATAATTAATTAATTATTAATTAGTTAATTATTACTTAAGCTAAAAATCTAAGTTAGCAAATAGGTTAGTTTAGTAACTAGGTTAGTCTTGTTAATTAATGTTAAATAAAGCAAATTAAATAACAAAACATAAAAGTT
>ML797172.1:0-16533 GCA_009831015.1 Picea engelmannii | reverse complement strand
AAACCCCAACCCATGTTCTTCATAACTAGCCTAATACCTCTTCAAACAAAGCTATATCAAATAGAGAGATCCCTCTCTGAGTCTTGGAGGGCTAGATCCAAGACTCGAAGTGGTTTTGATGTTGCCTCTGTGACTGCCTCACATCCTTGGGAAAATTACAGAGTGCTAATAGACTCAATCCACATGTTTTCCACTGGTTTTCAGAGGGCGTGACAAGGAATCTACACACAGGTCGAACACAATCTCAACAGTTCAGATAGAGGGTGTATCGGGTTCTCAAGAAACATCACAGGCTTCAAGTATGAGAGTTGTGTGAGGCATATAAAGGTCAGACGAAAATCACTGTTTCAGACATCTGACAACAGAATGGAGGACAAACCCCAAACTCAGCTAGCACTTCATCTTTTAACCGTGTGCGCTCAGGTTGACACTTGTCTTCCTGGTGCTGCATACATTCCCTTTTGCACACTTGGAGCTTCATGCGTTGCTTCTCCCAAGACTTAGGATAAAACNCTTTTGGAATAATAATAAATTATTATTCCCAAGGATTTAAGACCCCAAGCTTAGCCCCTAGGCTCAACACTTAGCCTCTCTTTCAAGCTTCTATCCCCCTTTCCCTTACCCACTCTGTGGAAGCTTAGTCCCCCATCACTCTTTCTTCGTGGTCGTTTTGCACACAACGATGTTTATATTTTTATTAATGTTCTACATATTACATATACAAAAACATGCATCCTGGCCTTAACACTTAGGTTATCTCACCTAATAAACACATAAGTCTACCAACTTATCAATACTCAACTCACTAGCCTATAAAACATGATTTACAATTCATAAACATGATTACAATAGCACTCGTCCTTGGGGATATTACAAAACTAATCAAATTCATTTCCACATAATTCACTACCATTTCTAGTCTCAACACTTTAATCGTGTTCTCTGTGTGGTTTTCCACAAGAGATTTAAACTCCTTAAATCTCTCGAAAACCTCTGATTTCTTCTTGATGAAATATATCCATGTCTTCCTGAAAAAATAATCTATGAAGGAGACATAATATAGGGATCCAATTAGTGAAGGAACTGTAATCAGGCCAAACACATCACTGTGCACCAGTTATAGAATCCCATTTTCCCTTGTCGCTCCATATGGGAACCTCACCTGAATTTATTTCACATATATGAAATGTTCACAAAAGTCAAATTCTAAACCACTTTCAGGAAAACCTTCGACCATATCTTTTCTTTGCATAGATCAAAGTCCTTTTTCTCCAATGTGTCCCATCCTCTTGTGCCATAGCTTGGTCGAGACGAGTTCATCATGTCTTGTCAAGTCAGTTTGAACCAAATTGTCTTGAGTTGAATCGATTTGTGTCGACATTGAGTCGAGTCACATTCGAGTCGATTTCATGAGCAACGATGTTGTTGCATCTAGTCGAGTCGATATTCCCTAATAGCTTCTATAGGGTACTAATCCGAACTCCTCTCATTAAGACCATCGCACCTCTAACGATCTTGCACGAATCCTTCTGAAACAGAGTATGCACACCTACATCACTCATCTTGCTGACATATATCAGGTTTCTTTCCAAACTTGGAATGTGTAGCACACCTAGAAGGGTCCTTTTCCTCCCATCTTGTAGTGTCAGTCAGACTCTTCCCCGTTCGACAATTCTAGTTGTTGAGTTGTCCCCCGAGAACACATCACCCCCATCATATTGTTCATATTCACATAACCATTCTTTATATGGTGTCATATGATAGGATGCTCATGATTCAATCAAACAAACATCTTAATCCGATTGTGTACTGGTCAAGGCTAGATACACATCACCTCCATTCTCCAATTTCATCTTTCTCTCAGTCAACTGCTTCTTGTCAGATCCAACACTGAATTTTCTTGCCTTCGACTTACAGTCCTTTTTATAATGCCCAAATTTACCACATTTCTAGCATCTTCATGTCGACTGAACTGAGGATTTATATATACCGTTTGACTTGAAATTTCTACTGGAGAATATTCCTTTATCTTTGTCTATCATTCGACCTGTCACTACAAGAGCATCTTTGGTCAATCCTTCCATGTTTTTTCTTTTCATTTCTTCTGAAAACAAAGAAGAAACCACGTCCTCTACCGATAGTGTGGCTGTATTAATCCCAACAACCACGATTAAGCTATCCTAGGATTTTGGAAAAGAACATAATAGGCTGATACATTTCTCCTCATCAATGATCTTTATATCCATAGAAGATAACTTGCTTAACAAGGTGTTAAACACATTTAAATGCTCAGTCACCGAACTTCCAACACTCATCCTTAGAAGATACAATTTCTTTATGAGAAACAACTTATTTACCAGAGATTTCGACTGGTACAATATTTCCATCTTGTTCCGTAGTCTCTTGGCCTAATCTTACATATGCATGACCAACAACCTATACTTACACATGCATTAACCTGCAAAATTGCATTCTATGATCACCTTACAACAATAGCCTTTACAACCTTACAACACACCTCTTTATAGGCTTTACAATAGGAAAAACCCTAAATATGGGCACCCAAAAATGATTACAGATCCATGCATATCATTGGCTACAAATCCTGCAAATCCTAGGACTCTGTTACAATCGAATCCAAGTCAATTTTAACATTCGACTACCATTCGACCTTCATTCGGTCTCTACTCAGTCGTCTCATGCCCACACTTCGACCTCTTGTTGGTTGACTTTATGTTGATATCTTCGACATCAAATTTACCTGATTGACTTCCTTGACCTTTGACTTGCTATCGATTTATCTTGACTTCGACCTACTGTCGAACTACCTCGACTATAATTTCACTACAAAGAATATAACAAAACAATACTGGTTTCATCTATTGTGTTGTTCTATTTTTATTCTTTGCAATATTTCTATTTTCTGCTATTATAATAGATCTAGTACCTAACAAGTGGTATCAGAGCACTTTCCTTGGCAGAAACTGTAGCTAATTTTTTTTTTCAGGGTAGAGATGTATTTCGACATATTAAAGCTACAACCATTTGCCATTCAATGCATAAATCCATGTTCTGAGAAGCATACACATAGGAAGTACAAGTGGTACTTAAGCGCACATTGTTGGCCACCCTTGTGACCCATGTTGGTACCCCTTTGAGTGGTAGTGCATCAAACAAAAATTGTATACAAACTGACCTAGATATCCTTAAGCCCTCCATAGATAAACCGATTGGCCACTTGACTACTATAGTGCCACTGAGAACAACATTTAGGAAGATACTCTCTAGTACAAGGGTAATCAAGTAGTACAACTAAGGGTATGGTCTAGCCTCCTTAGTTGGTGCCCTGAGATATTGGGACGAGTACTATTGTTTGACCCTGCACATATATTAGAGATATATAACACAAGGAAAACTCTTTTCTATAGGCACCTTGAAAACCCTAACCCTTGCGACAGAAACATAACAGAACAAGAACATACAAGATATATTTCTGTGCAACCTTGTCGCTTGCATTCGAGTTGCGACATTACTACAAATTTCTTCATGTTAAGAATTTGGGAATTTCACTGTTGCAATATTATTCAGTTCGGAGTATAACTCCATAGGAGTAAAAAATAAGTGTGGGGCCTAACCGCACCCTTATTTGAGACCTATCCCATTGGACTCCTCTTTTTGTTCTGATCGTAGTAATACCCATCATTTTTCAATTTTTTTATTCTCTGTGGTACCGACCCCCTTCCGGCCCCCTTATCTGGGGCCTACCCCATTGAATTTTCTTCTTCACCTTGATCATCATGATACCCTTCTCCCATAACCCCTTTTCTGTGTGGTCCCACCCGACCCATTTCGGTTCCCCCATTCATCATGGCCCACACCCATAGCTAAGACCTTGACTCCCACCAATACCTTGTCATATGATTTCTTAGAGGCCGGAAGTAAGTGTGACAACTTAGTGCCAATATTACCACCGTCAATAACAAAATTCCTTCCACCATGTAAAAAATTGCAGCTATGGGAACCATAATGCAATTTGAACATTTTGCCCATGAATTTTCTAGGAGAGGAGTATGTAGAAAAAAATCATTTTTGTGATATATTTCAAACCATACAATGATATCTTCAATCAACACACCATGTATTCTCTCCATCCTACCACTAATCCTTCTCATTGCTTTATGAATATTTCCTATTTAAGCTCACTATCAAGAAACATTGTCTTCATCTTGCAAAGAATTAATGTAAATTTAATTGTGAATGACATCAATGTCATGGTTTTGTATTTACTATTAATTAGTGATGATAATATAGGTTGTCTTCTTCTCTATTTCATTTTAATAATAAAGTGTGATTTGATATGTGGGTAACAAATAGCTCTAGATGATACCTAGAATTAAAAAGTGTAGACATGTAAAACGTCTTTTGTTTCTACCATATACTTGGAAAATTTTATTACTCCATTCACTTCTCCATCTTACTTTTGTTTCATCATATGTTCTCTCACTAAATATGATGGTCAGAAAAACATACGCTACTTAGTTTTTTTTACATTTCCTTTACCTCGCTTCAGGGGTATGCTGGTTTATACTAAGCCCAAAAGCAATAGTCATTCTCGTGTATTAAACAGTACATCATCGAGATAAACTTTTGAAGTCAATAAAATATTTAAATTTTGATTAAATAGTGTTATCTAAGTCTTAGTACTGTGAAACCAAATTCTATTTACTATATCATTTAATGTAGCAGTTCAAAAGTTTAAAAACATGATAAATATAATTATTAAATTTTAAATAAGTTTATGAGTTATCTTAGGCATTATCTGTTGATTTTGTTTGAGAATAATTTGAATATTGTACGATAGTTATTGGAGGTTTTCTTGATTGGCGAGGTGAAGGGGTCAAGAGGTCAAATGGGAAGTTGATAGATGTGGACATGTGCACTACCAATTCTTCCAACATGTCCACTACAACTTCATTTATTATACATTTGCCTTAAGCATGCATATTGTAACCTAGACATCAAGCTCCCAATTCCTTAAATGTTGAATATAGGCTTGAATTCAGTCAAGCTGAGTGGGAGGGCTTCATTGTTTTGCCACTATGTACAAAGGGGGATATTTATTTTCAATCATCATGTCAACCACTTGAATTTTCAATGAGTGGGTAGCCTCTACCTTGATCTTATTACATATTGCTATCCAACAAAGGTGTTTAAGATCTTATTGTACCCTACACGTAAATCATTGGGAATCCATCATTGTTGATTGTTTGGAGGAGTGTGACACATACCAAATCTTCAAAGTGGAAAAATGGTCCAAGAGATCAAGGGAAACAAAGAGGGTGGAAGAACTGCACAACACAAGAGGGAAGAGACTCACCGGAGGATGAAGGGAAAGAGTGTGAATTAGATTCCACCCAATAATTTCCTTAAGGAAAACCAAGAAACTTCATCAACAAAAAATTCAATCCTAGGCTAGAGATGGCTCTCCCAAACTTGCAAATACTCTGCAACTATTCCTGTTGATTTTTAGTTGGGAATGGGAATGGAAAATGCCCTCTCTCATGTCGGATCGGAGGAATAAGGGAGAATTGAGTTCAATGGGGAGATTAGGAGAACCACATGCCTTTGACTGTGTGAGAAGGATGGTGGGACGAGGGATTATTAAATGCCTCTCCCATTCATCCCTTCCCACCCCTCATAGTTTTTTGAAAATAAACTATGAAAATAAAAAAAGATCTCTTCATGGGATATGTTCTTTTCTAATAGAAGCCCCCTCCTTGCCTTGCACTTTCAATGTGCCTTCAACTAATGAGACTTCTTTGTATGTGACTACTTCAAAGTTTTTTTGCTTAATATGCATAGTGAAAATTGACCTCTTCAAAGTGCTTCACAAATGCTTTGGGTATTTATAGATCTCTAGGCAACATTGGTGAAGCATAGCTCCCGTGAGTTCTCAAGGCGTGTATTATTAAGGACGATTCTTACATTAAAACTTTTATGGTTTCCCTTGAGACCTTAATTACTAATTTTAATCTTTAGATTTCTTCATGTTCTCCAAAATTGAAAAAACTCTCAAATTGTCACTCAAAGAAATATAAATTCTTATGTAATCATTAATCAAAATTTTAATAATACATTATTATTATAAAAATAATAATTTTAATAAAAAAATATATATATATATATTTTACTATTAATAAAAGATTATTTTAATTAAAAAAATCAATATAAAACACATCATATAAATAACCATCTTAAATTAAAAATGAACGGAAAGATAAGAAATAAAAGAATATCCAAAACTTAAAAAACTTCATTATCGTTTAAACATGAAGAAGCAAGAAATCTACCTAAAATATAGTTTTAAATTATTTTAATATTTTTCAAAAAAAATTAGTAAATACACCTATACTAAGTATTCGAAATTATGTCGAATTCACTACTTACAATTAAAAAATGCATCTTACGATTTAAAATTATATTCGAAGATGGTAACTTTGAATATGCAATAATATCAATTTAGATTTAAACTTGAAAACAGAAGTGCAAATTGACAAATCTTATATCACTCCAAAGATGGTTGTGAAATTTATTAAAATTATTGATACGGACAATGATGTACAATATATAAAAAATCAATGTTAACCTCACATTGTGTTATGAGATTATTTTAGGTTAAACATCCATATCACAAATTTGTTTTCTAAATCGCGACAATTGATTCAGCCATATAAGGCCCGTCAGGAATCCCTCCATCTTATCCATATTCATTAATAATAGCCACAAGTTAAGTTAGTAAGATTGTAGGTTAAAGATTTTATAAAATAAGATTTTTTTAGAGGATATTTATTCAAAATTAAATAAAAAATTGATGAATTATTTTTATAGAATCCAAATACTTTATAAATTTTTCAATATATTGAATCTATTTCTACATTTAGAAATGAATTCTGAACAACAAAAATAATAATTAATATAAATTTATATCACCTAATTCCTATTTTAAAAAACCATTTTGAAGAACATCTAACCAAAACTTGAATCTATTTAATCCATATTGAGGAACCACAATCACAAATAGTCAAGGTATAATTTCATGTCAATTATGACGTTTTAACTATGACAGATGTAGGGTTTACTGGAAGTGACGTTTTAACTGTGACAGATGTAGGGTTTACTGGAAGTTACAAGTAGTAATCCCCCCACATGACAGCAGGCAAGTTATTATCGACTGCGACTATTTGTGAAAACAGATATCGTACCAAAAAAATCAAAGGGCACGTTGATTTAAATAGAATTCGTCGATTCTACAGTCGGTTCGGGAGTCCCTATACAGGTTCAGACACAGAATATGATCTTTGAGATAGTTCCTATCTGATTTACGTGCAATGCCATATGAATAGGTTTTGTCAGAAAAAGATAATTCGAAAAAATTTAAATAATAGTATGTTTATACTGTACACTTATTCCATGCTTCAGGTGGTGCACTGCAGTATGAATAAGTCTTCTCAGAAAAAGATAACTCAAAGAAATTCAAGATGAATACGTCTTCTCAGAAAAAAGATAACTCAAAGAAATTCAAAGCATAGCATGATTAGATGACTATTCAAAGGGTAGCGTGCTTAGACTATACACTTATTTCCACGCATCAGTACACACCATCAACCATCAGATTGGATGAGAAAGGGAACTCTCAGAAAAATTCGGCATGTTTAGACTATACACTTATTCCACGCCTCAGTACACACCATGAACCATCCGATTGGGTTCCGATTGGGTAAGGGAACTTTACTCTTGCAAGACCAAATTTAGAACTAAACCACGTCCAACCATCTGTGTTTATTTATTTCTGGACTCCTTTAAATATGGTACCTACCTCAAATTTACACTCAATTCTCCCAGCTTCATTCTTTCATATAGGGTTTGGAGGTTGAATTCACGAATCATTCTGGCGTTCATGCGCAGGATTTCTCTCTTAAAACCATAGAGAGTATTCAGATTGTCTGGGTTGCAAGATTTCTCTGTTCTCACGAATTTTGAAGCATCCGGGCAATCTGTTGATTCTATATACTCATTATATATACGTCATCGGAGATACACGAAGCAGTGGCAGGAGGAGAAGACAGAGTAGTGGCCACTGCACATCATACCGACAAATTTCTGGGACGAGAGAGATGTTCACAATCCTCACCTTCGACAACGGCCTCTCCCCTACCAGCCATCAAAATCCCGGCAAGCTCCATGGGAAATCGGCCGATTTAGAGGCCAATTTGGCTTTCGCCGAGCGAATAATCTCATCCTCGGACTCCAACTCGTTCAACTCCATACTTTTCCAGAGCAACCCAAAAGAAACCAACGAGTATCTCGACGCCGTGGACGGTCTACGTCATGTCATGGAAAGTCTGGTCGTCACTCACAGCAGCTCCGACAAGATGGTGCGCGCGCAGCGTCTCATGGAAATGTCGATGGCCCATCTTGAGAAGGAGTTTCACCGAATTCTGTCGGCCAATGTCGAGCCGACCATGGCGCCTGTCGACGGCAACTCGAGCGAGGCTTCGTCGGACGACGGGTCGACAGACGAAGACGAAAGCAGCAGCGGCCGTCGTCAGAGTTGGAATTGCAACCCCGACGAGATTTGCAAAATCGACATGATGTGTGTCGAAGCTGTGCTGGACCTCCGCAGCATAGCGAAGCGCATGGTTGCCGGCGGATACGGGAGTGAGTGCGTACGAATCTACGGGCTGACTAGAAAGTCTGTAATCGAAGGGTGTCTCAACAGAATCGGCGTCGAGAGGCTAAGTACGAGCGACGTGCAGAAGATGGAATGGGGAATTCTCGACATCAAGATCAAGAAGTGGATACGCGCCGTGAGAATTGCGGTGAGGATTCTGTTCGCCAGCGAGAAACGGCTCTGTGACGAGATATTTTCAGGGGTTCACAGCGTCAGCGATTTCTGTTTCGCGGAGCTCGTCAAGGGGCCGACGACGAAGCTTCTAGTGTTTGGGGAATCCGTGGCCCTGAGCAAAAAGTCCAGCGAAAGACTCTTCAGGGTGCTCGACATGTACGAGACTCTGTGGGACCTAATACCCGACATCGACACTGTTTATAGCCAGGAATCGTGTGCGAGCGTGAGGACGCAAGCGTCTACGATCCTCGTTCGGCTCGGGGAGTCGGCACGGGGGATTTTGAGGGAATTCGAGAATGCAATCCTGGCAGAGAATTCAAAGACCCCGGTGCCCGGAGGCACGATTCATCCGCTTACCGGATATGTTATGAATTATCTGATTTTTCTGTCTGATTACAAGGAGACTCTCATGAACATAACAGCCAATGCTCCCGTTGATATCTCCAAGGACCTGCCTGATAGCCTCATGGACTTGTTTGGGGAATTGGACGGGCATGGTGATGATTTGGGGAGCGTTGCCTCTGCTGTCTCTGTGAGACTGGGATGGATTATCATAAGTCTGCAAAGTAAGTTAGATGTGAAATCTAACCTTTATCAGGATGTTTCCCTGTCATATCTGTTTCTCATGAACAATCTTCATTACATTGTCAAGAAGGTCAAAGGTTCGAAGCTTCTAGGGCTGCTCGGGTATGGCTGGTTGAGGAAGTATCAGGGCAGGATGAGGCAATGCGCGGAAAATTACGAGAGAGAGGCCTGGATGAAGGCCCTCAATTGTTTGAGGGATGAGGGGATTCAAGTGAGGGGGGATTTTTCCAGTGGGGTGTCACAGCAAGTCTTGGAGGATAGATTCAAGGGTTTCAATTTTGCAATGGACGAGGCGCTTAGGAAACATTCTGGCTGGATGGTCCCGGATTTGCAGCTCGAGGAGGAGCTTAGGATTTCAATTGCAGAGCAGATGATACCGGCTTATCGTTCCTTCTTGGGCAGACTCAGAAAGTATTTGAAAAGTGGAAGCCACTCTAACATGTATATTAAGTACACTCCTGAAGACCTGGAAACGCATCTCTTGGATCTGTTTCACAGCAATTCATCATCCGTAAGTTCAAGGACATCCGAGATTAGTTCAAGGAGATCCGAGAAGGAAGGGGAGCATTAATGTGATTTCAAGATCATCACAGGGAAATGTCAAACGAAGATAGGTTGCAATTACAAAGATCACATTAAAACCCTTCGAATTAGAAAAAGATTGACAGTAAGGCTTAAGATCCTTCAGCCCCTGCTATATGTAAATCTAAATTTAAGCACTCCTTTAAATCCCGTGAAAGATTGATGATTGTGATTAATTGTCATGTGAGATTATACATAATGGATCTTCCTAATTTCTATATTCAGTGCACCTATATTACCAAGGAAACTAAGTGCAGAGTCAGCTTGCATATTTTTCCATGAATTAGTTGTTTCTATCTGTTTTCCGCTGTGCACTGCCTGTTTTGATTGGAAGTTCTATTACTGTACTGAAACCCAAATACTTGAGAGAGTTTCATGTTTCCAATTGTTAGTGTGTTCTGCATTCTAAATACTCAACTCCTTGCTTGTACTCTAGACAAGCTGAGTACAGGACAGAGGTTGTAGCTTTTTCGAAGCCAATGGCATTCATGTTACCTTTCATTTACCAAAGAATGGCTTCGGACATTTTACCATATGGACTATATCTCTGCTGCAATATTTGAAGGGAAACACCATTTTCAAAACATAGAAAGTAGGGAAACTACACCATCTGAGCCCTTTTTGAGGATTGAATCTGCCTTGCATATTTATCCTTCAGTAGTTTTCAGCACTGCTTGCTTGTTGCTTTACTGGTTCCGATGTATCCCATCTTAAATTTCTTTGAGAGTGGAAAAAACAACAGTCGTCCTAGAACTCGCAACAGCTTCTATTTGCCATTTCAGGTTTTTTCGGTGTATGTGTCTATAAATATATCCAAGTTTTCCCTGCCTCCTAGTCATAGGCAAAGCTGGTATCAGGTTTTAGAAGTTTCTTTGAAAATGTTTTACAAGTTTTTTTGAAAAGGTTTGCTAATTTGAGAGGATAATATCCACACCAGAAGATATTTATTTATAAATAAGAATATTAAACAAAGGGTTTGAGGGTTGTATTGTATTCTATTGTATTGATTCTTATTAAGTTAATAGGATTATATCAATAAGTCTATTGAAAATGGGCATATTTAATGATCTTTTAATTAAGCCAATAATACCTATTGTGGCAATGAGTACAATTAATGATCATTTAATTTTAAATCTTAATCTGATGGTTGTGCATTGAAGATGTTGACATATTCTTAGTCGTCATCAGAAATCAATGAATCAGATTTATTGTTCATAACTTCTTTGCATTTATGAAGCCATCTGTTAACATGTTTACTTTTTTACATTTACCTAATCACATTATAAAATTATTATAAGGATATATAATTCATTAAGAAGCACTGCACATTCGTTTGAATGGTCTCAGCCACATAACCTAGCATAACTTAGCTGATTGTTTATTGAGTCTGAACCGTCTCAGCCACATAACCTGTGGTTGATCAACGCCAATAACTTGTGGCTGATCATTTACTATGCTTTGATTTCTTTTACTGTATTTAGGGTTTTTTTACTTACATTTTTTAACAGGTACCATCCAGATTTCTTACCAGGTGTCTGCATTCCACTAATGCGTGGATGTTTTCCAAGCCACGATCAAGGTTATGTGGTTGCTCTAGTTATAAATTCTAATCTTATGCCTAACAATTGAAGATGCTGGCATATTTTTATTCATTTTTCCAAATCAATGAATCAAATTTATTGTTCATAAATTCCTAACATTTTTTAATATATCTATTTACTTTTTACATTTACTTAATCATGTTAAGAAATTATTATCCAAATATCTGATATTTAGATAATTAACAAACTTACCTTACATTAAAAATTTACTCACTATTAATTTTTTATAAATAATTTTTTATTTTTATAGAGTTAGCTTTACATTTACGCCAAATTTGACCATATCTTCCATACAGATGTAAACCATCCCATACATATATGAACCACACCTGTCATATTGGCTGCTGGGAGTTTCATTTTCTGCATGCTAATGGAAAATGACAAGCCTCCTAAAACGCACTGGAAGGTGGAATAACAGATGCAGTTTATTAGTTGGTTTTCTTTATCGACCCAGCTTGGCATGCAAAAACCAGGATGTCGAGCACCCATATTATACCGGGCTTTGGATGGGTTATAATCATTTTCATATTGAATATGCCCAATACATTGTTTGCATTCAATGCAGCTTTACCCAAAGCCACTCACAAAGAGTTCCATGGATGGTCGAACCCCAATCTATCTTTCCTCACTACAGTTAACTCACATTCATTCTGTCGTTGTCGAGGAATTGGGGACTGATTGAAGCAAGAGAAAGATAACTGACATTCATTCTGTCGTTGTCGATGAATTGAGGACCGATTGAAGAAGGAGAAATATCCATACGGCTGTTGTTCAGGAATTGCAAATGGATTGGACCAGGAGAAAAAGAAGATCAGATTTTCTGAGATGAGAAAGATATCGGTTGCTAATAAATTTTCTTTGTATGAATAATAGGGTTTGGTTGCTAATAAATTTTCTTTGTATGATTAATAGGGTTTGGCTTTCTCAATACTTGCTGCAATTGTTTCTTTCTCTTTTCGCTATCAGTGAATTTATAAATTATGTTAGATATTCATGACCTGTTAGATGAGATTCTTAAAACTCTTGGGAAATAATCTTGAAAACAATCTTTTTGTTTTCAAGGAGACAAGTATACGAGTAAGATAAGATTCTTAAAGAAGAAGATTTCTTTTTCTAAAAGTCGAGTAGACGAATATGAAAATTTGGGTGTTCGCATTTATGGCGTGTGAATGGGACCTTTCATGTTTCTTATAAATCAGACGTTACACGTTTGAGAGGGCTTTCGTTTAAAAGGAATGGGTGGAAAAATATGGTGTACGAAGGAAGATGATGGGTTGCATCAGGTAGGAATTTGAAAACTAATCAGCCTGTTAAATTTGATGGTTTTGAAAACTGTATTATCGGTTTTGATATTTTAATAAATTTGATGGTTTTCAAAACTGTATTAACAGTTTTGATATTTTGATAAATTTGATGGTTTTGAAAACGGTGTTATTGGCTTGATATTTTTAGTCAAAATTGATGATGGTTATGGGAAATTTTCAATTATATTTGATTGGTAAATTGTATTGTAACAAGGAATTTGCTCATCAAATTCTGAGAGAATTTTTAATTATATTTAATTTATAAATTGCATTGCATTGTAACAAATAATTTGCTCATCAAGTTCTATCCCTGATTTCGTTATGAAAGTCAAAATTTTCATAAACTCTAAATTGTGTAAAAATGTTTTTTAAATTATTTTTTTTACATTCAAACTAGCTTAATTATATTTTTCTGAAATCAGTTTTTTTAATTTTGTAGATTTTCATTATGTAATAATATGGGAGGAAGCATTTTAATTTAGAAAAATAAGATTTAAGCAAGTCTTAGGTATGGATTCACTTTTCCTTTTCAATGTTTGACTTAAAAAAGAGTATTGGAATTAAAAGGAGAAGTTTACATATTTAAAAAGATATTTTGGGAGTCTCTTGTCTCATAAACACTAGATCTCATACACCAACTTGGTGTGACTTAGTTGTAACTTTAAAAATAGATTATTATTATATTATTATAAAATATTAATATGAAATTAAAGTTAGTCAATAATTACTTATTAATTGTTATAAGTATTAGTTATAATTGATTTTTTTTTTTAAATCCAAATTAAAATTATGTATTATAAATATATTTACATTTGAAAAAATAAAATATAAGAAATGAAATTAATTTTAAAAATTATAAATTTTATTTATAAAAAAATTATATATTTTTAAAAGTGATATGTGATTTTTCCTTTAAAATATAATATATACATTTTAAAATATAATATATACATGAGGTTTTGACGTTGGTGTAATACTTAAATGCTGGAGAATTAATATGATGAATCATATTATATTTTTTTAGATTTGGATTTCAATGTACTATATAATTTGTTATATATATATATAAAGATGGAAGACACTACAAATTATGGTGCACGTTAGGGTAATGGATTTCAGAGTGGATCTGATTGAAAATAGTGGTATTAGGTAGTAGGGAAGAGAATCACGGTAGAGAAGATCATATCTAAAGAAGATACGCATCACAGAATGAATGGTGACCCCAACCCCACAATCACATGGAACCTTGTCCTTTAAAGAGGTTGTATAGGGAAACTTGTAGGCCACTCAAGTGATCAATGAAATAGGAAAAGTAAGAAAGTTGGCCAAGACCAAATTAATAGAGAAAGGGAAGAGGCATGTGTTTTAGAGAAGGAGAGAAATATCAAGAGTGAATTCTTATCCAAAACATCTATAAACCCTATGTATGAAGTCACCTCCATTAAAATTTGGCAGTTATAGTTAGTACATGAAGGACCATGCAGTCATAGGAAATTTCATGGGAATATGGCGCTTAATGAAGGGAATAATGTGGTGGGTCAAAACTAGATGGAAACCTAATGACCAAGTGTAATTAAAACTAGGATCCAAAGGTTTTTTCACTATAATTTTCACAAGCATTAATGAGTGAGATAGAGTATTCGAAGAAGGCCCTTACTTCTTCAACTCAGGGTCTGCATTTGAGATTCTAGATGAAAATATTCACCCTAGAAAAATAATATTTCATTGAAGCACTAGTGTGGATTAATATGTATTTACTACCCCAGGAGTTTTGGGAGGAGGAAACACACATGGGTATAATAAACACTCTTGGCATCTTTGTCAAAATCTCTAAGTAAACACACATTAGATGATACACCTCATATGAAATGTTTTGTGTCTACATGAAGGTGTCAAGGGCCCTTTCAAAATCCATCAACATCAATGTCCAGGATAACTAATGGATCCAAAACTTAGATTATGAGCATATTCCCTTTAGATGTTAGGAATGTCATGAACATGGGAACTTATTTGGGAATTGCACACACAACATCGAAATAGTGAAGAAAAAATCCTAGCGAATCACCATCTAGGATGGATTCACCAAGGTTCTGGGAAAAAGGAAGCAAGGGAAAAAATCAACGAAACCAGCCATTGGAATATAGGACAGGAATCCTAATATTTTCCAAAGCTTATAAATGATAGTAGATACTAAAAATACCACAAAGGAAATATGGAAAGACCATAAAGAACAACCAGAAGTAAAGTACCCAACAATGGAAGTAGCCAAACGCAAGAAAATTGATCCTTCAAGTCCCAATGACAAGCAAAATTGAAAGGACACTACAAATTTGGAAATGGAAATGGAAATGCAAGACAAATCCTAGGAAGACTTTGAGGAAGAAATTACTCCACACACATGGAGTTAGAATCAATCGAAATTGATCTCCCAACACTTATCACATCCCATGGGGAAAGACACCTAATCAATCTCATATAGGATAAATTAGTTCAACTTTAGAAGGAACTCATGAAGGGAAAAGAAAAGTAAGAGGTCTCAAATCCAAACCGAAGCTCAACCAATGGTTTGGGGCTAGGTACTAATCCTCTCAAATATTAAAAAAATTCAATTGCAATGGGAAAGAAAAGGAAAATGGAAAAGCAAAGGGGAAGAAAATATGCAAAGAAAAAACTAGTAGAAGCAGGATCACTCCATGTGGACTCAGGGAAAATAAAGGGACCGTTGGAGAAATAATTATCCTCACAATAAAAGATTTGAAATGAAGGTGATATCATGGAACATAAAACACCTAAATGTAGAAATCAAGCATCACATGTTGAAGAAGAAAATATTAAGTACAAACCCATTGTCCTACTACTTCAGTAAACCAAATGTAATATTACTTCAATGACTTATTTAGAAAAAAAATGTTGGAAAGGATGAAAAATCATAACCACTCTGGATATAGGATTCTCAAGCGGTCGAGAAGTCTTGTGGGATATAACCTAGATCATCCTAGAAAGTGAAATAGATACACCCAACCTCATTTCATCAAAATTTATAAGCCTCACCTCTATGGACCAAGGCTTCTTAACTATCTCCTATGGAGCTATCAACCCTCCTCATAAACTATCCTTTCTTGATGCCATCAACTCCATAGGGGATACAATAAATGGATATCCATGGATACTTGTAATGTCTCTAATCCAAAACCCATTTGTAATTGTAAACATAGGCTGCTGAGCCATTGGTACCAATTTTAAATGTAAATGCACATATAGGTTGGTGAGTCGTTGGAACCAATTTTTGGTTTTTTTGTGCACTTGAGTAGTGCGTAAGGATTGTTATCAAAGAAAGGCTGCACAAATTTCATAGTATTCCATGCACCTGGGTAAGTGCACGTGGTTTGCAAATCAAAGGAAGGGTGCACACATTTCACAGTGTTGCACACACTTGAGTGAGTGTGTGGGGGTTACATTGAAGTGCGTGTCACAACGAGTTTATATATATATATATATATATATATATATATATATATATATATATATATATATATATATATATATATATATATAT
>ML797171.1:405126-421149 GCA_009831015.1 Picea engelmannii | reverse complement strand
AAGAACACCTGCCCGGAACAAAGCAACAACAAACCAATATATGCAAGCTATGATTCAATGGGTTAGTACTTCATAAGACTATCTGATATTTAAATAAGCAATTGTGGCAATAAATATTGACGAAGTCAATGTTTATCAATATAAAAATGCAAATAATATCACTTCCTCGATATATATTGAAATGAAATGGCATTCAATGTAACAAACCAACACAACATCAATTAATGCCTAAATCACCATTCAATTTCTTCTTAAACAAAACGTTGCTGCATAAAGATGAGATATTCAAGTATGACGTCAACAACTTTAGGGTTAGCAGTTAATTAGGGTTTCAATTTAGAAAAGAGTTTGAGAGTTTTCTTGATCACTTTCACTTCAACGTTGGAGGTCTAAGATCAATGCCTTTGGGCTAATGGAGTCAATTTAATGGAGGATGCAAGGGTTGAAGGAGGATGACTAAGGACTAGAGGGAAGAGTTCTGAAATGTTGCTATGGCAGGGCCCCATAATCAAAGATAAATCCTCCTTCCTTAGGTTAACTTGGAAAAACAGTTAACATGAAAGATAAATCAAGACAAGAGAATGCAATGAGGGAGAGTGTTTCTATAGCAAGGCTCTATCATCAAACCCTAGAAGCTGGATGGCCCTAGGTGTAGATAACCTAGGCCTGGGACGTCTCCTCCTTCTTGACTTCTGAAAGTAAGGCTAGCTCAGGGAGAAGAAGCAATAAGAGTGTAGCTATGGCTAGGCTCTTTCTTCCTTCTTCAATGGTTGAAAATTTCTCTTTTAGGGGACAAGAAACAAGGACCTGCTTGTGTGCTTGTCACCTAGGGTTTTTGATCAACAAATTATAAACATATGCAAGAATATAAGACTACAACCATTCAATCAAGAATTTTTGCAGAAAAAACACTTACATATCACCATGAAATAACATGCAAACCCTAGTTGTAAACCTTCCTTCAAGAGAAATGCCAAAAATTCCAAGAAATTCCTTCCTTCAACAAGTGCGCCTCACTAAACCAACAAGAATACCCAAGTAGGGCGCTAAAATCAGACCTCACTAATGAGTGAGTGATGTGTTATGTCAAAATGAGGCTAAAACTCCTCAATATATACTGTATCAATGACCTTAATTAACTTTTAGGTCATAAAAAGGCCGACAAGGCCATAATACTGTTTTTACATTAAATTGTCAAATCAAAACCCTAACTGAGCTGTAAAAAAGGTAAAATCCCCTTCAAGGGAGGCAGTAGCCCCTTTTAGGGAAGATGAGACATCCATGAGCAAAACGTTAGCCCCCCAGGGGCCTCTCCAACATGCCACAAGTGCCACAGATGCCCAATTTGCCTCCATGAATGTCCATGAAGTTGGAGTCATGGTGAGGATGGGGGTGTCATGAGCCTTCCAAGGCCAATGTTCCACTGAAAAGGGGTCATTCCCCCTAGGTCGGGCTCCGCCAAAGTGCCTCTGATGGAACGTCCTCTTCTTCTCCGATGTAAGACCCTAATCAACCACTGTCCTGCCTCTGCCCCTGATGGGGTCTCAACATCCATTTGGTGGGCTCTTCAGCCCCATGGAGGTCCGAACTGATCATCTCCCCATGTGTACCGATCCAAATGGTACCTGTTCGTCGGGCATGATCCTGCACATCAAAGGCTACGCCCTCCATGGGCTCATCAGTCACCGGGATCATAGCAATGTTAATCATGTTTCATCATCAATATTATCAAACATATGCATAAGACCCTAATACATTAGTCAATAGCTCAAAGACATTACAAAAACCTACAATACAAGGCTGGAGAAAAAGACAAGACGTCATATTGGGCTAGTATCCACAAGAAAGGGGAAGTTTCCAAGAAGGTTTCATCCAAGCCATGTAAGTGAGGTGATGTGGCTAGGGGATGTCCATTCATGTGGGTGAAGTGAGAGCCAGGGATGCATGATGTTATATGTGGGTGCCTTTGTAGAAGGTGAGTTGTACCTGTCATGGATGCAAATTTTTCCAAGCCCGCTCTTGCCTTTATTCTTTTCTTTTATTTGTTTTTTCTTCTTATTTTTCTTTTATTCAAGGGCTAACCAGAGGACACTGCCTTGGCATGGTGACCAGAGCTGACAGTGTTACCCACAAGTACTTTCACAGAGATGAGAAGGATGGCTCGTGATGATACCCCCTTTCCCTTGTCCATGCAACCAAAGGTCACTGCCCTAGTGTGGTAACCAGATGGTGGCAATGTCATACTGTTAGGTACCCATGAACCTAATAGGTTGGCTCGTGATGAGACCCCCTATCCTCTTGACTAGGTCTTGTTTGTATTCTCCGGGTCCCTCTTGTTTCTTACTAAGACGATTTTTATTGCCTTCTCGGGGATGCCTGGGCGAAGCATCTCGAGGTTTTATTTCTAGGCTTTTATCTTTTACCAGCTGCTTTTACCTTCTGGGCCTTTAGCCCCTTCTTCCCATGAGATAAGGTGCAATCCTACAAATAGGTCAACCCAATGCCCAGACAAGGGGAATGGGACAAGTTCGCGGGAGACAAGATGAAATAGTGGTGCTATGATGGGAGTGGACAATGGCTTTCAGAAATCCCCCAGTGGAAAACCCAGACCTATGGGCACAGGCTTGCTAGGATACCCTGTCAATCCCCCAGAGCATGGTCAAGTGGGCTAATGTAAGATTCAAGTAATTGTTAGAGATAAAAGGAATTGGATGCATATATTTAAAGGTTTCAATGATCAAAAGTGACACATACCATGATACCTGGACCAATTACCTCACGGAGCAAGAACCTCGTCTGATACAGGACCAAGCCGATGGTGATGGATGTTGCTACTGCTGACAAGATAAAGTTGATGGAAGAAGAAAAGGATGGGCCCTCCAGGGCCATGCTTAGGTCAATCCTGCTCTCGGTACTCCATGTCTAGGACATGTGGGCCTCAAGACATGATCTCCTGGTTATCCCTAAAAATCAGGGACAACACACCCAATGTAAAAGCATCCTCCACCTTGCTCGCATCCTGTAAAGGATATGTGGAGAACAATATCAAAAAAATAATGGAACTGGTTACCGAGGCATGGAAAAGATCACAAACCATCACTTCGCTTGGAACCAGGGCACATATCTTGCTCGAGCTTTTGCACGCTGAATTAAAAGATGAAGAAAAATTCTTTTTAAAAACTGTCATCCCTTTTGGCAAGATTGTCAACAATATGATGGAAACAAAAAGAAGAGAAGAAGATCTTCCATCCAAAAACCGTATCTGTCAATTGAATGCATGTTGGAAAGAAAAAGTAAACAACTTGTGTCTCATTTTTCAGTCATGTGAACAAGCCATATCGAAGAAAGATAAATTATTCACAAAGCTGTCAAATATAGACTTAGTCAGGAAAACCAACGACTTCCAAGACCCCCTCTTAATCGCAAACTCCTTGCCCTTAACCATGCAAGAGTTCGATAAACAGATTGTTATGTTTAAGACGTTGTCTCTGGAAAAGTTTTACAACATCCTTCAATTTGATCAAGCTCACGTCCACGACTGGCTAGTCAAATATGCAGTACAGAATGAGGAAATTCATCAGGCTCTCTCTAATCTTTCTATCGACCTCCAAGAATTAGAAAATGATCTTTTCAACATAAAAATCTGGAATGAGATCAACGCTGCCCTAATGAGAGGCTACATTGAAGAATGGCTCGAAAGGCAATTGAAATAGGCCGCCGACGAAAGACAACAAGCAGTTGTCATTGAAACTGCAGTCGTCGGTGACATCAATGAAACGACGGCCACAAGCAAATAGCCAAAGGACTCATATGTACCCTCACTGTAAGTTTACTCATCGCATCTTTCTTTGTTTATCAACCTAGTCATTCCAGTTTCCACAGACGTATATGCAAATTTACTCATCTCATCTTTCTTTGTTTATCAACCTAGTTATTCCAGTTTCTTAAACACAGATGTATAGGCAAACACTTATACCTTTCCATTTATTTTATTTTGTAGCTATTGCACTCTATCTTCTTTCCACAATCCTGTTTCTTGTACATATTTCTCTAATGGTTCACGGGAGCCCCAATCCCAGTCTACATGACAAACGCATTGAAATTCCGGTTTATATGTAACAGATTTTAATTTTTTTGTATATTTCAAAATTTTCAGTAGTATGTAACAAACTTTTATTCTTTGACACATTTCAAATATAAATGCATTTAAATTTTTATATGTTATAGACTCTATTCTTATCTTTCAACACTCTGTATGACAAATGCATTTAATTTTTAATATGTTACAAACTTTTATTCTTATCCTTCAGCAGTTTGTTTGGCAAATGCATTTACTCTTTTATATGTTACAGACTTTTCGTTTTTTATATATTTCAAAATAAATGGTGCTCAACAATGCAAAATGCATAGTCACCATATATTTTATGTCATCATATATTTTTATCTTTCAACAGTCCATATGGAAAATGCATTTAAATTTCCAAATTTATTCTTGCTCTGCCTGCCAACTGTCATTTACTTTTGCCCCATCTAACATGATATACATGTTGCACACAACATTTCCGTGATATGCATTTTGTACCGAACACTTCGTTTCATTTACAATTCCACCACAGTTTCCACAATTTGCTTTCTAACCTCGTTGGCAGGGACTGAGCTGCCACACAGCCTTGTTTAAATTTCAGTTTTATATGCACCTTAATGTTGTAGAGTGGAGTAGAGCTAATGATCTCAATGATGCTAAGGAGTGAGAAAATCAATGTATCACAACTTTCCCTTAAAAAGGGAAGTGGCAAATATTTACAAGACCACTACACAACACCAATAGGTTACAGTGTATATGTGACACCAGACATTTCGTCTTTTTTTCTGAGCGAGCGGAGTAGAGTTTGAAGAAACATATTTTTAATTTACAGTAGCAAGATGAAGTGAAGTGAGTTGGAATTTGAGAAAATTAATCTTTACTTTTGGAACTTGGAGGTATTTATTAACTTTGAATTTAGATGGGTTATGCTAGTGGTCATATTCAATACATTCAATGTGATTCGATATACAATTATACCTAAATACAAATTTTGTTAATTATAATTCGATTGAGATTAACAAAGTACTCTATAACCCAAACATAAGTGGATGGATCAACGATCTAAGTGTTAGAATTATGAATTTAGTGTTAGGTTTAATTTCTCTTTATTATCTACTCTTTATTCTAATGCTTCTCACAAAGATGTTTGGTATATTGACTCCGGTGCAAGTAGGCATATGACTCCTAATAAAAATCTATTCTTAAATCTCAAGGAAAATTCAGGAGAGTCGGTGTTCTTGGGTGATGATCGATCTCATGAAGTGAAAGGAGTAGGAACTATTCCTATTCGAATGCCAAGTGGAGGTATAACACTAATAAATAATGTTTTGTATGTTCTTGGTCTTAAAAATAATCTACTTTCAATTGGTGCTATTGTTGATTAGAATATGGAGGTCAAGTTTGAGAATGGTAGTTGTACAATCATAGATTGTAAAGATGGTAGGGTGGTCTGCAAAGGTGTCATAGATGGTGGCTTCTATAGGTTGTTTTCATGTGTTTTTGATCATAGAGCATTAGTGCATGATGATGGAACACTTGTGGAGTTATTGTGCAAAATATTTGGCCATATGAATCTAGACAACTTAAAGAAAGTTCAAAAAATGGTAAGAGGTATTCCCCAGTTTAATGTAAGCAAAGGAAGTGTATATGATGCATGTGCCATGGAAAAACATCACAGGGATCCTTTCTTTACAAACGATGAAAAACCTGTAAGGAAACCTCTTGATCTTGTTCATTCTCGTGTATGTGAACCAATGAGTACTCCTTCCATCACTAGCTACTTGTACTTTGTTACTTTCATAGATTATGCTACTAGAAAATGTTGGATATATTTCATTAAGTTCAAGAGTGAATTGTTTGATAAGTTTCGAGAATTTAAATCCCTTGTAGAAAACCAAACAGGACGTAGCATCAAAATCTTGAGAAGTGATAATGGTGGAGAGTACAAGTCTAATAAGGTCATTTCTTTTTGCAAACGATATGGGATTAAGAGGGAGTATTGTGTTCCTTATACTCCTCAACAAAATGGACTCGCTAAGAGAAAGAACAGAAGCATTGTTGAAACAACAAGATTCATGTTGGAGCAATTTGGTATGCCTCGATTCCTTTGGGCAAAAGTGAGTCATGTTGTTGTGCACATATTGAACAAGTGTCCCCATAAGTCATTGAAGGATGTTACACCCTAGGAGGATTTTTCAGGAATAAAACCTTATGTTGATCATTTCAGAGTGTTTGGTTCATCAACATATTCTTATATACCTTATGATACGAGAACAAAACTTGGAGCTACCAACAAAAGAGGTGTGTTTGTTGGGTATAGCGGTGATCATAATGCATATAGAATTTTTGTTCCTAGTGAAAGGAGAACCATATTAATTAGAGATGTTATTTTCAATGAATCTAGTTTTAAAATGACATTTAACACTCTTGGTATGGAAGTGCAACTAGATACAACAAAAGTCAATAATGAGACCATTGAAAAAGCCAATTACGATGTCATAAGTGATGACATAAAACAAGAAGAGTCAAATGAGGTGAGTGGTAGTCAAGGGCATCATGAAACAGTAAGGAAGAAACCAATGTAGATAAGGGGAGTGGCAGAAGGCCTGAAAGAAGAGGACGAGCCAAAATTGTCTCCTACAAGAAGATCTACATGAACACGAATCCCAAATAAAAGGTATGAATCTAATTATGTTGCTTTGATGAGTAACTTAGTTGATTATGAGCTTGATACATTTGATGAGGCTTCATGTTCTAGACACCGGGTTGAAGCCATGGAGGAAGAATATAGAAGCATCATGAAAAATGATGTGCGGGATTTAGTTCCACTCCATGAAGGAAAGAAAGTTATTGGTAGTAGATGGATATTCAAGTTCAAGCATAATGTCGATGGTTCCATTGAAAAACACAAGGCTAGGTTTGTTGCTAAAGGATTTAGTCAAAAACCTAACATTGACTATTATGATACGTTGCTCAATATATTACCATTAGATCTATGCTTTCCTTGGCTACTAGTTATAATTGGAATCTTCACCAAATGGATGCAAAGACGACTTTCCTAAATGGAGTTTTGTAGGAAGAGGTCTACATACAACAACCACGGGGATTTGAAGTTGTTGGTAATGAGGATATTGTGTGCAAATTGAAGAATGACTTGTATGGTATTAAGTAGGCTCCTCGTGTATAGTACACTGGGATTGATGAGTAGTTTCAAGGAAAATGAATAAAGAAATTAGATGTTGATGCTAATCTATCCTTTTTGTGTGATGGTGATAACATTGTGATAATTGTTTTGTATGTAGATTATCTTATTCTAATGGGAAATGATGATGGTTTAATTTAGTGGTTGAAGAATGCATTGTGTCAAGAATTTGAAATGAAAGATTTGGGTCCTCTTCACTATTGACTTGGTCTGGAAGTATGGCGGGATAAAGATCAACTAGTTTTGACTCAAGCCAAGTATTACCTGGAGATTTTGAAGAAGTTCAAAATGGAGGGTTGTAAACCTATTTCTACACCCATGGATCCTTGTGTTAAATTGATACTTGACGATCCAAGTGAAGAAGTGGATGCTACTTTCTATCGTAGATTGATTGGTAGTCTTCTTTGTCTATGTAATACTCGTCCTGATTTATTATATGTTGTAAATGTCTTGAGTCAGTTTACGGTAAAACTAAAGAAGGTTCATTGGTAGGTTGGTAAAAGAATTCTATGTTACTTAAGTGACATTATTTCCTATGGTCTTGGTTATGAAAAAGGAAAATATATCTGCTTGAATGGTTATGCAAATGTTGATTGGGCAAATGATGTGAATTCTAGAAAATCTACTACATGTTATTGTTTCTCCTTAGGTTATGGTATAGTTTCTTGGATAAGTAAGAAACAAGCTTGTGTTGCTTTATCACCCACAAAGGTTGAACATATTGTTGTTGCTACTGGAAGTTGTGAAGCAATGTGTCTTAAGAAATTGCTTCTTGAGCTAGAAGTAACAGAGAAGAGTCCTACTCTCATCTATTATGATAATCAATCTCGTGTAAAGTTGGATAACAACCCCATGTTCCATGACAAGTCAAAGCATATAGAAACAAGATACCATTTCATTAGAGATCTCATCAATAAGAAGGAGATATATATGAAACATTGTTCTACCAAAGACAATGTAGTTGACATATTTACTAAAGCCCTAACTAAACCAAAATTTGAAGACTTTAGAACTAGACTTGGTTTATATGTGCCTAACACTATCCTTAAGAGGGAGTGTTAGAATTATGAGTTTAGTGTTAGGTTTAGTTTGCCTTTATTAGTTTGGTTTGTTGTCTATGTAGATAGTCATTTTCTAGAATGATTAAGTTTGTTGAGAGATCTCTTCTAAAATTAACTTCTTGTTGTGATTCAGATGTGATAACGTGACATGCTTTGATCAAAGTTATAATAGTATATATTCAGTTTTAATTGAATGAAAATTTGTAAGCTTGTTGGTGTGCTTCTTCTTCAATTCTCATACAACAATCTATGTCCATTGTTTGTAAGTTTATTTATTGTTGTTTGATTTGGGAAAGAATTACCCTGAATTCCTTTCACTAAGTAGTAACTATGAATATAACAATTTGAATTTAATCAAGATCAACACAAAAAATTCTTTATAATTGATATTTGATAATTATTTTGTATTTTTATAAATTAATATGTTATAAACTAATTTGAATTTGAATAGTGTAAGTGATTCAAATTGCAAGATTTTATCTACTTGTAAATTATTATAACAACACTATTATTATATATTTTTTCTCAATATAGATAAGTATAGATAAGACGAGTTGATAACAAACTTAGGTTTTCTTAATATAATCTCTTATTCAAATCCATAAAACAAAGAATAAAACTAAAAAAATATTATAATCTATATTATATATATTTTGAAGTGAGATTCATAACTTTTTATTAGAAGCAACCCCTTATGTATCTCATAAGGAGTATCATCATCAAATAATAATAATAAAATTAAACACAATTTAAATCACATTGATTAATATAATTATTCATAATCATCAAATAATAAAAACCTAAAAATGAAGCATAATTTAAATTACATTCATTAATTTGATAATTTAGAACAAAATTATACCAATATAAAGGTTTCACTATTATCGACACGAGTGGATAATAAAGGTTTCAATATTAATGATTTTTTCTAAGGAAAACAAGTACCATCCCTTGGCTTTTTATCTTATTATCATTGTTTAGTTGGGAAATAAAATAGTTTTTATTATTTTTAGATTTTATTTTTTTAAAGGAGGAAACATATACTTGGGGTTGTTGGCTTAGTTCTATTGATATTGTCTCAAAACTTTAAACAATGACATCATTTTGAACTTGGAAAAATTTACTTGTGCTTAGGGTTGTGGGTTTAGTTTTATTGATATTGTGTAAAAATTTCAAATATATAGTGACATCACATCATTTTGTGAAAACAAAATTTTGATTATGTAATAGTTTTATTTTTTAATAGTTTGTTGGTAATTTATAAGTGAATAAACTTACATTCATAGTAAATGCTTTTAAGTTTTGAATTATTGACATGTTTTCTTGTGTTCAGTAAAGATGAACTCTTAACTAAGTAGAAATAATTTTAGATCATATTCTAAAACTAACAAATAGTTTCACCATATTAGTAATATTCCATGTAGATCACCAAGACCACTTATAAAAAAATATTATACTATTCATAAACCTAATACTAAAACCATGCATAATTACATATTCTAAAATTCAATTATAATTTAACCTCGTGTCTTAAAAAAAACCTTTATATTAATTATAAACACATCAAATCATAAATGTAAATTTTTATTCTATGTTGAACATGAAATTATTTAATCCTTTTTCTTATCTTATTCGCTGATATACTTTATATTCTCATTTTGTATAGAACAAGGCTACACTCCTTGCCAAATTAGAGATAAATAAATAGAGATTAAAGTAATTTATTTCAATTTAATCTATGTATTTGTTTGTTTGTTTTATGATGAGGAAGACTTAAATAAATAAGTAGAAATATAAATAAATTGTTTCAATTTAACCCATATCTGTTTGTTATACATATTAAGAGGCTTAATTTGGATACTAGAGACCACCCATATGTTGGGTATATGTTATATTCTTTGCGTGTGTGTGTGTGGGCACGTCAGATTCGACAATTGCGTCTAACGATCCCTCTAGTAGTGTTCTTTGTGTCATGTGCGCCATGCGCTTCCTAGGGGGGTCCGTAACTAGGGGGGCAGATATGGCCCCCCTGGTTACGTGCAACATTCGGGGCAGCGCCCCGAAATTGTTTTTTGGGCGGTTTTTGCTATTTTTAGCGGATTTTGCTATTTTTAGTGGTTTTCTAAATTAATCCTAGATTAAGGGATTAGGGTTTTGGTATCTATGGAATACCTAAAAACATTGTATATATTGTATGGTGAATGGTGAAATTCGATATAATCAATATAAGAGAGGTTTTCCCCGGTTGAGGATTTCCAGTATAAATCTTTGTGTACTATGTGTATGAGCCATTGATTAAATTCTATTTTGCTTAAGAATCTATATGCATTGCTTTACTTCACAGGTTTAAAACTTACATGTGGTATCATAGCTCGTTTTTGGCTTCAGAGGGACACCTTTGTTGCTGATGGTTTTGCTCGGTCGTATGCATTGCTTTACTTCACAGGTTTAAAACTTACATGTTGTATCATAGCTCATTTTTGGCTTCATGGGGACACCTTTGTTGCTGAGAGTTTGGCTCAGTCTTGATAGATCAAGTTTATCTTGGGTCTGTGATAAACCTGGGTTTAGTGGGAGCTTTTGCAGTGGTTATTCGAGTGTAGAAAGAGGAATGGCGAGCTCTTCTAGAATCGAGATAGAGAAGTTCAATGGTAAAAAATTTGAGCTATGGAAGCTCAAGATGGAGGACTTTCTTGTAGACAAAGAACAATGGATCATTGTGGATCCTGGTACACAACCTACTGGTATGCAACTTACTGGCACGCAATCGACTGGTACACAACCTACTAGTACACAAACTACTAGTACACCACCTACTGGTATGTCAAAGGAAGATTGGGAGAAGTTGGACAGAAGAGCAAGGAGTACTATTCGACTTTGCCTGGCAGATTCGATGTTGTTGAATGTCTTGAGAGAATCTACAACCAAGGAACTATGGGATAAGTTGGGGAATTTGTATCAATCAAAGTCCCTGGTAAATAAGTTGTGTCTTCGAAACAAGTTGTATCATTTTAGGATGGAAGATGAAGATTCCGTGACAGAACATCTAAATGCCTTTAATACTCTGGTAAGTCAACTTGTCTATGTTAATATTACGATTGCAGAAGAAGATAAGTGTATTACTTTGTTATGTTCTTTGCTAGACTCTTTGGATAATCTGGTTGTAGCAATAGGTAGTACCACTCAATCTACATTGAAGTATGAGGATGTATTTGCATCCTTGTTATCTAAAGAGATGAGGCGGAAAAGCATGGATGGTCATAGCACAAATGCTTTATTTGTAAGAGGTTGTACCCAAGACAGGAATCCTGGTAAGTCTTCGGGGGGGAGACCAAAATCTACAGGTAGATCTAAGTCTCCAGGAAAATCTTTAAGGAAATGCTCGAAGTGTGGTAAAATAGGGCATTATAAGACAAATTGCAAGTCTAAGAAGGTTGAAAAACCAAAGGGATCTGATAATACCTCTTCAATAGAGGCGAAAACCTCCACTGAAGAAGGAGGTGATGTTTACCTGGCATCTACAGGTACACATGCAGACCGTGATTTATGGTTGATCGAATCAGGTGCGTCATACCATATGACTCCTCACAGGGAGTGGTTCTCTGAATATGAACAATATGATGGTGGTGATGTATTCCTAGGAGATGACTTGACAACCAAAATCATGGGACGTGGAAGGGTTAAGTTGTTGCTAAAATATGGAAGGATTAGAACTCTTCCTGGGGTTCTGCACATTCCAAAACTAGCCATGAGCCTAATATCTGTAAGCAAGTTGGATGATGTAGGAGTGGATACTGTATTTGGAAAGGGCACTTGCAAGATGGTACGAGGAGAAATGGTGTTGATGAGGGGAGTTCGGTGTGGAAATATGTACAAGTTGTTGGGAAGCACTTATTGATGCAGCCCCCCTACCTTGACAGGGTTCTGCGACCTCCCAATCTCTGGATCATTCTCTTTCCTGAGCCGAAATGGCTCTTCGGGCTCTTGCTGGAACCCCTTTAACAAATCCACAGGTCCTTTTATGAAACTCACCCTGTGTGAACAAGCACCAAGCATGATCTTCACCCTCACGCGACCACAAGCTATGACCGAGTGCCTTATCAAAAGGTGCTTCGAAATTTGCGACTTCGCAAATCCTGTTGTTGAGTCCCCTGACTCCTTCAAGTCTCAAAACCCGAAATAGGGCTTAACGGACTCTAGCTCCTCCCTTGAATTCTCTCCAAGTGCCCTTGTCCTATGACCTAGGGACAATCCTTTGAGTGCGTCGCGTTTCGCGACATCAGGACTCTTGATGTTGAGTTTCCCGGCTCCTTCAATCCTCGATAACCGAAATGCTGAAATGTCGATGCTACAGATCTGATGACTCAAATACTTCCTCAATCAACGATCACGATCAGGTCAGGATTTCGTTACTTGCGACCTCCAAATCACATCTTCCTCACAACCTCGACTACCGAAATGATGAAATTTCAGAGTCTCCCAAATCAACAGCTCATGCTCCCCCTGATCTGACGGCTTAGATCATGTCACAATTTTGCGACTCACGAGTTCTTAAAACTCTGCCCGTTGACTTCGTTCAACAACAAGTCAATGAAACGCTACCTGCTTGCCATGCATCCTTTTCTGATGGACGGTCCTGATTAAATTGACAATTTGCCTTTCGTGATTTTGCTCCGGTCTTCATCTTCATTCTCCTGAAGTTCAAAACCCCAATGGCTTCTGGATCTTCGCCACCTATCCTCCACAATAGACGGCTAGATGGTCCTCTTTGCAATTTCGAGATTTCGTGTATTGGGGGTATGGAGTACAACCTCCTCTGCTCGTCCAACTCTCGATTCTCGACTTGTATGGATCTCTGCCACGTGTCCTCTCTAATGGACGACCCCGATCTAATCGAAACTTTGACGAGTTTGTTCTCCCCTGCATACACAAGGTTAAACCTCGTGCGCCTTCTTCCGGACCCGACGACTATCGGTCCCCTGTGCTCATATCTGACGATTCAAATCTCCTCTCCCAGTGTCGAGCCAATGACAGTTGTGCTCCTCCTCCTGAGATTTTCTTGTTCTCCTTTCCTTAGAAGATTTCCACGCTTCGAAGGTCTCGGCCTTCGATATTTCTCCTACGAGCCCTGATACTTTGGGTCTCGCCTTCGTTCTAGAAACGCTGTCCCTCATGAGCTTCTCAACCTTGCTCTACTTTTAAGGCGCTCGGACCTTCTCTGCGTCTTCTTCAGAAGACTTCTAGTGCTCCCCCTGGCACACTTTCGCTGCGCTCGACCTCATGAGCTTCTTCTGATATCCCACTCTGTCTTAAATGAACACTCTGCAAGTGTTATCCCTCACGAGCTTCATTCCTTTGAATATTTGAACTCCTACGCACACCTTGCGTTCGAGGATTTCGAATAACTCAGATTCGAAGGGATTTTCTTGAAAATAAAATACATGTCGCCCACCTGTCATTCTCCTTTGTTGTTCCTTCGAACTTAGTCACTTCTAATCTCTTTTCACTCCTTGCACCTGGATTCACAAGTTCCCCTTGTTCTCTCTGAACCTCCCTCTCTGAATCGTTTCGAGATTCAGTCAACTCACACCTTGCGTTTGGGATGGACACCTTGCATACAAGGTTCAGAAGAAACAATTGAAACTCATCCAGTTTCGTTATAGACTCATACAACAAACCTATCAATCACTCATACATGAAAATAAACTGATAACAATCATGCATACAAAATAACATTCATTCAACCATATTTCAAATGAACACAGTCCAAACTCGAGACAATTATGTTTGTTTTATTACTCATAAAAACAAGAAAAATACAAAGTGTTTCTTCTCTACTCTGCTTTATTCTCCTACTGTTACTCATCCATACTGATCTTCTACATTTCTCTACTCCCCTTATCCATTACAATGCAATTTCAAAATCTATATAAGGACCGGCTCTCTGAGCTCTCTCGTCCTGTTCTGAAACCTATCATCTCATAATTCAAGACTAACACCTACCCAGTCCTATTACAATAACTGCTAATTACTATCCGACATAGTGAACACTCAATGTCTGCATTTTCTTACAGTCCTTAGAGACTCTTCAAACAAGTTACAATATTCAAATTGCTCAACAAAATATCTCAACAACCCAATTAAATTCCGAGTTAATGCCTGATTTGAAATTCTGGCATTGTTGAAATGTCTTTAGTTTGCCTGCACGTGTGCGCTGTCGATTTTGAAGGCGATGCTCCTGCATCACTTATACTAATGGGTGTAATAGTTCTGTCCATGAGCAGAGAAATGAAGGAGACAAGACTAATATTGTCCCAGAAAAGAAGACCATGTTGTGGCATCAAAGACTGGGGCATATTGGAGAAAAGGGCCTTCGAGCACTACACGGTAAAGGTATGGTTGAAGGTATGGCTAATTGCACTCTAGCTTTTGATTTCTGTGAACATTGCATATATGGTAAACAAAATCAAGTAAGATTCCCATCTGGTGCTACAAGAGCAAAGGGGATCTTAGAGTTGATACACAGTGATGTGTTTAGACCCGTTCATGTTCCATCACTAGGTAAATTTGTGTATTATGTTTCATTCATAGATGATTTATTTAGGAACACATGGATTTATTTTCTTAGAAATAAATTTGAGGTTTTTGATAAATTTAAAGAGTTTAAGGCTTTGGTAGAAAATCAGATAGAGAAGAAAATAAAGGTATTGAGGACAGACAATGGTGGAGAATTCCATGGAAATGAATTCAAAGAATTCTGTAAGAAGTGTGGTATAGCAAGGCAGAAGACTACTCCATACACACCTCAACAGAATGGAGTTGCAGAAAGGATGAACGAGACATTGATGGAAAAAGAAAGGAGCATGCTCAGTGGTGCCAAGTTAGGACAAGAATTATGGGCAGAGGCAGTGGATACAACATGTTACCTAGTCAATCAATCACCTTCATCAACGTTGGATGATAAAAATCCACACGAGGTATGGACTGGAAAGAAACCCTCTCTTCAACATCTTAGAGTGTTTGGTTGATATGCTTATGTACATTTCCAAAAGAAAATAGGAGTAAGATGGATAAAAAGGCTGAAAAGTGTGCCTTTATTGGTTATAAAGATGGTGTGAAAGGTTATAAGCTTTGGAACCCATAAACCAAGAATACTGTTTACAGTCAAGATGTTGTTTTCAGAGAGGTAAAAGATGTGTCCAAACAGGAATTCCTACCAATGCAAGACAAACCTGAGAAAATAGAACTTGAGTTGGATGATGCAAAAATTGAATCATCTGAAGAAGATGAAGCATAAGAAGAAGAAGAACCTCATACCCCAATATTGAGGAGATCAGTGAGAGATAGAAGGCAACTAGAAAGGTATAGTCCACCTGATTTCTGTTTCAATTTTACTTTATCTATTATTGATGATGATCTCAGAACTGTTAGGGAAGCAGTGAATTTAGAGGATAGTAATCTCTGGAAGAAGGCCATGGTTGAAGAAATGGATGCCTTGGATAAGAATAAGGCATGGGATATAGTTGAGTTGCCAGCTGGAAGAAAATTTGTTGGTAGCAAATGGTTGTTTAAGAAGAATTTTAATGCACAAGGTAAAGTGGAGAAATACAAATCTCGGTTAGTAGCAAAAGGTTATTCCCAGGTAGAGGGAATTGACTTTGGTGAGATTTTTTCTC